>CAJUXJ010002292.1:0-16294 GCA_910589775.1 Avena eriantha
ACAACAAAATTAGAGAGCTTTATAGTATTTATCTTGAGTTAGGACATGAAGTGTTTGAAGAGAAATTAAAAAAACCTATGGAACTTTATTTGCGTGCTAATAGCAATGTTGTTAGTATGAATTCTTTGGACACCATTATTGCTAATGCTATGGAAAGTCTAAGCTTGGGGAAGCTAGTTTTTATGAAATGATCTTTTAGTTCCCTAGCTTTGGAAGATAGCTATTATATTGCTTATGATGATACCAAACCTCCAATATATGATCATTACAATGATTGAATATGATATTTTCAGTCCACCTACATTGAGGAGAAAATTAATTATGATTTACAATATGCCTCCTATATTTGATGATTATGGTGATGAGAATAATCATGATAGCTATTTTGTTGAATTTGCTCCCACTATGATTAATAAGAGTGACTATGCTTATAGGGAGAGTAATAGTTATTTTATGCACGTGCCTCATGATAAGAATGTTCTTTGTGATAGTTATATTGTTACTTTTATTCATGATGCTACTGAAAGTTATTATGAGAGAGGGAAACATGGTTTTATGCATCTTAACAATATTAATTTTCCCTTCTCTATGTTGAAAATTTTGAAGTTGCACTTGTTTTGCTTTCCTATGCTTATTTCTTTGTGCTTTCATGACTTGTTTATCTACAATATTCCTATGCATAGGAAGTGGGTTGGGCTTAAATGTGCTTTGAATTTGCTTCTTGATGCTCTCTTTTACTTCAATTCATATTTCTTATGTGAGCATCTTCTCAAACTATCATGCCTAACTTAAAGGCGTTAAAGAAAAGTACTTATTGGAAGATAACCCAAAAGTTTTAGTTGAGTTTTGGAAGTTATTACCCCTGTAATAACCGCTCCTTATCCTTTTTATTTGCTTTTTTGCCAAGAGTAACTTCTAATGAGAGAGAAGTAATGATTGGGAAGTTGCTGTCCCGAAACAAATTTCTGTGCTTAACCGTAAAATTCGTGTAAAATCTCTGAAAGTCTTTTTGAGGCGTAAATTTTTGTGCTTCTGCCCCAGGTTGTTATCTAACTTTAGTTAGTTCAACACTTTTCTAGTTGAGCAACATAAGGTCTTCTAAAAAATTCGTCTTTACCTATTGGTCTGTTTTGACAGATTTCTGCCATTATTTGCATTTGCTTCTTGTTGGATCCTTTTTGAGTTCTTTAGGGGAATTGAGCTTTCTGAGGGAAGTTCTACAGTAGCTTGTGTTTTAATGGAAGTTTTATTGGTATTTAAACTGAACCCAAAGACTTATTATCTCGAGTGCACTAATGTTGCTAATAAAGATTGTGTGAAGTTTTGTATGAAGGAAAAATTTCAGGTGTATGTAAGGAATGAGTAATGAGATGAAGGATGGACTAAAGCTCAAGCTTGGGGATGCCACGCGTGTCACCCAAGAAATATCCAAGAAGTACAAGCGTCAAAGCTTGGGGATGCCCAAGGCATCCCCTTCTTCATCAATAAAAATCGCAGGTTCTTCCAAACACTTCGTTTTTATTGTTTCATACACAGTTGTGTTATTCTTGGAGTGTCTCCTTTTTCGATCTTGTTTTGGTTTTTTGTTTTCTTGGTTTTCTTAGTTTGCTTGAATAAATTGGTTGGACCCCCTCTTTCATAAATTGGTTTGCAAATAGTTTGGTTTGGATTGGAAAAGAGTAGGAAAGTTGATGCTTATGTGGTAAAAAGAGCTCGTTTTTGACTATGGCCTATGCTTTGTCATGCCATGCTTGATATTGTTTTGGCTTTATGCTTAGTATTCTTTGCTGTAGCATGACTTGTTATAAACAATTGAGATTGCTTAATGTGCCTTGGATGAATCATGCGTTGTTTTAGCATATTAAAGCATAGTATAGTGGTATTCTCCTTCGATGCTTTATTTGGGTTGACTTAGCGCATGCTCACACCATGTTATGACTATACCAAGTCACCATAAGCCTTTATGATCCTTTAGTTTTCAACTTGTAGTATCACTTTATGCTTTGATCAATGATGTTTTGTCGCTCTGCATGATTATGGCCATTATTGCTCTCTTAGTTTGTCGCTCCCAGTATTTTGCTAGCCTCCACATCCCAGCTTTCAATGTTTTACAAATACTTTGATCAAGTTTATGATGGTGCATATCACCTCAAAAATTATTCTTTCTTTTTATCACTTACCTACTCGAGGACGAGCAGGAGTTAAGCTTGGGGATGTTGATACATTGCAAATGTATCTATAATTTTTGATGTTCCATGCTTGGTTTTATCCACTTTCTTGTGTTTTGTCCACACTTTGGAGTACTTTTCATATGATTTCTTGGACTAACCTATTAACAAGAGCCACAGTGCCAGCTGCCTGTTTTCTGCTGTTTTTGGTTCCAGGAAAGTCACAAAATCAATATTCTTGGAATTGGACCGGACAAAAGCCAAAGTTGATATTTTCCCGGAAGACTCACGGAGCCAGAAGGAGAGTCGGAGAGGGGCCACAAGGTGGCCACACCACCCCATGGTGCGGGTCCCCTAGGCCGCGCCAGGCATGGTGTGGGCCCCCTGGCCGCCCACCGACCTTGCCCTCTGGCCTATAAGAAGCCTCCCAAGGCATAAACCCTAAATCATCAAGCCTCCAGCCACGAAAAGTTCCGCAGCGCCACCGCCACCGAAGGGGAGATTCGGAGGACAGGAAGTCTCTGTTCCAGCACCCTGCCGGGACGGGGAAGTGCCTCTGGAGCCATCTCCATCGATCTCCACCACCATCTCCATCATCGTTGCTGATTCCTATGATGAGGAAGCAGTAGTTCTCTCTCGAGGCTAAGGGTTCTACCTGTGGCACCCCGGTAAAACCAGTACTAGAAAAATAGCGTGTTGTTTTAATTCTGTGCATCATCATGACATCATCATTCATATTTGTGTTCTCTATTTTTGACTGCAAACTATTTTGCTACAAACCTATTTTCGTTTTACTAAAATATCCTTGTCGTTTTATTAAGTCCGTTTTACTCTTCTTATTTTCAAAACTAAACAAATAATATTTTCGGTACGTTATGTGACCACAAATGATTTTCTTATTCGAATAAAAATAAAATTAGGCAAAAATCCCGTCTAAAGTTTTAGCCTAAAACTAGCCCCATCTAGTCTACTTTAGACTAGATAAATATCCCTTCCCCTTCTTTCTACCCAAACCTAATCCCCAATTCCCACCTAGCTACCCAGCCCGACCCGCACTGCCACGCCACACTCACTCGTGCGCGGTCATGAACCACACCCACAGGACGCTGTGCACGTACCCCACCAACTCCCTTGGATCTTTTCACTTAGGCCCCTCTGCCACTGGAGAGAAAATCGATCGGTCCCCCTACCTGCCTCGTCTCCTCCCGAGTCTGAGCGCTCGCGAGCATCTCCAACCTCCTGTCGCCTCCTTCCCTCCGCCGCCGGGCTCTCCTCCGCCTCGCCTGCGGCCTCCCCCGCCGTCGTCTCCACCTCCATCCCCGCGGCCTTCCTCCTCGAGCCCAGCCTCCGTCGGCCTCCACCTCGCTGCGCCGCCTCCTCTGCTTCCCCTCCTCGCGTCGGCGTCCTTCTCCACCGACGCCCCTTGCAGCGAGCACCGCCGAGCCCGCCGCCAGGCCCCTCTCCTCTCCGGTCCTTCCCTAGCTCGTCCCCAGCCTGAGCCCCTTCGACGGTCGCCCCTATCAAGCTCGTCCTCAACCCCAAGCTGCCCGCCTCGCCCTCCGTCGCTCACCATTGCCGTCGTCCGTGGAGCCGACGAGGACCTCGTCCTTAACTACCTCGGCCTCGCTCCCCTGCCGCGGTTCCACCTCACCGCTACCTCCGGCGAGCACCCTCCACCTCGCCTCCGCTGGCCGCCCTTCTCTCTCCTGGCCGCCATCAAGGGGCACGGTCAAGCCCCCATCTCCCCGCCGCCTTCCAGCGAGCTTCCCCGCCCAGCGCTCCCCGCCACAGAGCGGCCGCCGCTACAAGATTCTCTGCGCCGCGACATCTCTCTCTGTGCCATCCGCACCAGCCTCGTGCGCCTGCGGCCCCACCCATCGACCCTGTCCGTGGGATGCACCTTTGCCCCGTGTTCACGTCCTCGTGGGCAGGTGTTGCCCCGATGTCCATCCTCTGCTAGTGACGGTAGATGCTAGATGTTTCTTCTAAAACTCTCGGTGTTGGTCATTTTTTCCTGCCTTTATGTTTCATTCATGCCCGTGTGGCCGTGTTTAGAAGATGGTAGCATGTGTGAGATCGCTCGATGCCACCCGAGAGACCTTGTCGAGAACTGTTCCCCATGCCGAGATCTTCCAAAGACCACGACATCTGATAAGTTTGCCGTCGGCAACCGAACCGCAAACCCCAAGACCTTCTCCGTGGACCCGGACCCGAAGACCGAACCCCGACACGCCAAGTACTCCTTCCGGATCTGATGCTCGAGAACCCGGACGCCAAGGTCGCCGACATGGATACACCGAGTTCTCCATCGAGGACGACGAGCACGCTGATATGGAATCGCAGGACGACAAGTTCTTCATCCCGAACGCCAAGTTCTTCACCCCAAACGCCAAGACCGACCCGACAAGATCTTCGCGATGACAAGATCGACACCGACCAGGGCAAGTCCGATGCGCCCCATGACGCTAAACCAAGACCTCCTTCCCGGCGCCACGCCAAGTTTCCCCTCCCGGAGCCGAGGGCGTCGAGATCCCTGAGGCCAGACCCGAACCCCCGGAACCCCAAGATCTGCCGAACCCAGATGTGTGCCCCTAAGCCCCTATTTTATAATATGACATTATCAACTGTCGCATATTAAATTGTTCATGCATGCATACTTGTATGTGGTTTGGGGGCATTATGCCGATTCACCTCATAATTAATTATGGAGTCTATATGCGGGATACCTTGTCTTATTCCGGACTCCATTTAAATTGGTGTAGCGAACCGATGCCATGTTTCGCCCTGTTAATACAACATTTAAATGCGGGGTATCTAAATAACTTGAACCATATAATTATTTGTCGGGACCCCGGTTCCGCTTAATATTGCCTAATTGCACCGCATCTCTGCCATACCATGCATCATATCATAAGCATGTCGGATCTCTGCCGTAGTATTAAATATTGCATCCGGTGTTTCTTCTAGTGTTTGCTTCTTCGCGGATTAGGCCGATGAGTTGATGCGAGTATCGACAAGTTCTCCGGTTATGATCCGTCGGTAGTGTTTCCCAGGCGAGCATCTCTCCCCCTTCTACCTATTTTGCATTTATAGTCTGTATTTCCTCCTGTTGATCTATAGCTATCCGTGTCGCGATGCTTTAGTTTCCGTGCACCAGTTATATCCCGTGCAGCCTCCATATTGCCATGGACACCTCCTAATACCTGTTCTTGGGTAGATAGCTGGCCTTGCGAGTCGTAGTTGCTTGCTCAGGTGTGATCTCGTGTTGTCGAGTACCATAGTTGTTGGAATGCTGGCAGATGTTTATGGTGGAGATGATCATGACTTTAAATACAACTATTAAATTGCTAGATATAACTAATGCAGAGGCATCGGTGGGCAATAGATGTTATTTGGTTCTTCCACGCTTGTCTCGTAGGACCCCGAGTACTTGATACCTGTTCCTTGATTTTTCGCACTATCCACATCCGGGAGGCCTTATGGACCCCCCTGAGCCAGAGCTTGATTCATTTCTATTTCTTGGGGCCACAAGTAGTTTGGGGCTTTATTACTATTCTGTACTTATGCCATGCTTTACTACTTTATTTAAGATTGTGCGTGGAGCACCTGTACTGTTTTGGATCGTGGAATATTTTCGCGGTATCGACAAGCCCAGTCACACTTTCAGGTTCCTAGTCGTTTACAACCATTGTCACAAATCCTGGGTCCGTTCTAGAGCCGGCCAACTTCGTTGTGGGTAGCTTAGTGGGGTGGCCCCCTGAAATATTTTATGAATCCTGTGATCGCTTTGTCGTGGAAGCCTCGTTGGGTTTTGAGTTGGTTTTTCCGAGGTTAATCGAGTGTGTGTTGCTATTTGTGCACCCCTGCAGGGTAAAACTTTCTGAAAGCCGTGTCCGCGGTTATGGACGACTTGGAGCACAGTATCTTGATCATAGACAAGCATAACTAAAGTAGTGTTATAAATTTGACTTAATATGTGACTAGTAATCAGTTCAAGTATAACGGAATGGATATTAAAATGCCAACAACTGGTGGATCGGGGGTTGTTTTGTGACATGATGTACCTGCCTAGTAAGTATTGCAACTCCAATGGAATGTGATAAAAGTGCCAACAACTGCTGGGTTTTGGGATTCCTCAGGACAATTATATCTGACTAGTAAATGTTCCAACTACCACGGAATGGTTAATTAAAACTGTCCACTACTTATGCTTCAGGATAACTCATGCTACCTATATCTGATTAGTAAGTGCTAGAACTACAATGGAATGAATAAAACTGCCAACTGTGTGAGTTCCTCGGTCCGACTTCCTCGTTTGGCCTCGAGGGGGAAATACCAGGATGGGTTTGTTTGGTGTTAGCTTCAGGTTGGATCCGAATAGGTCTTTCTTATCCCTCTCTGATAATCGCCAGTTGTATCGAGTCTCTATAGGTTGTTAGTGCCGTTGCGCTGCCGCTTCAGCCCACCATACCTATGTAGGCGAGAGCCACTGAATTCTAGCCTCGCCGTGTACTGGCCTCAGTACTGACGCTCCTCTTTTTCCTTTGCCATTTTTCGGCACCCCTTTTGTTTTAGCAGGTTTGAGATCGACGTCGTTAGCAGGGTTACCCTTCCATCTTGGCCTGGGCAGGGTTATGGACGCCATTGGTTATTCTTCAGGGCTCTTAGCCCCATTTGCATCTTATCCGTAGACGGACGCTCTATCGTTTTCAAGGTGACTTGGGTCTTTGTATTGTATATATGTATTCTTGGCTCGTTGAGTCGCTGTTGTATATATATATGTTCTGTGGGTCCCATCGAGGACTGTTGTGTAATGGTATTACTTCGTTTTCTATGCGGGTTTGGCGGAAAGGGCTAAAACTTGCATCGGGCCGATTCGAGGGTGTTACACTACCGGTAGCTATGTGTTCATCTCTCTCTCTCTCTATGCATGATCTTATTGAGATCATGAGCTTGTAATCTATAGATCGACCTTGCTACTCAAGTGCTTTAATAGATCTCTGCTCTCCCCATGTGTGTGAAAGTGACAGCGTGCACACCATGGTGGCACTTAGGCTAGATATAACAAATACTTGTTATGAGTTATATTTGGAGTTGGATATCTTTATGAAATTGTGGTGTTTGTTGGACTCATCTAGTACTCAAGGTGACAGTGTGGGGTTTTCTAGATGGGAAAGATGAACTTTGAGGTGTGCTGTTATAGCCCTACCATCGATTAGAGTGTCCAACCGGAGAGTAGTTAAGAGTAGTATCATAAAGAGAAGATATTTATATGAGAGTGTTCACTAGTGAAAGTATGATCCCTAGGCCTTGTTTCTAAGCATTGAAACACCGTTTGCTATTAGATCTGTTACATGTTTGCTTGCTTCCGTCTTTATTTCAGTTTTACTTTAGTCTTTTCCACGCCATCAAGTTATTTTCTAGCACCATTGCCACTTATAATTATTCATACCACTTGTATTTCACTATCTCTTCGCCGAACTAGTGCACCTATACACCTGACAAGTGTATTAGGTGTGTTGGGGACAATTGAGACTTCTTGTATCTTGATTGCAGTGTTGCTTGAGAGGGGATACCTTTGACCACTTAATCCCTGAGTTCGATAAACCTTGGGTGATCCACTTAAGGGAAAACTTCCTGCTGTTCTACAAACCTCTGCACTTGGAGGCCCAACAACTGTCAACAAGAATAGAAGTGCGTAGACATCACGCCGCCGCCACCGAAGGGGAGATTCGAGGGACAGAAAGTCTCTGTTCCGGCACCCTGCCGGGACGGGGAAGTGCCCCCGGAGCCATCTCCA
The DNA here is from genome assembly GCA_910589775.1 of Avena eriantha. Lineage (NCBI taxonomy): Eukaryota > Viridiplantae > Streptophyta > Magnoliopsida > Poales > Poaceae > Avena > Avena eriantha. The sequence continues at coordinate 7,969 of CAJUXJ010002292.1, forward strand.
TCGATCTCCACCACCATCTCCATCACCGTTGCTGATTCCCATGATGAGGAGGGAGTAGTTCTCTCTCGAAGCTAAGGGTTCTACCGGTAGCTATGTGTTCATCTCTCTCTCTCTCTATGCATGATCTTATTGAGATCATGATCTTGTAATCTATAGATCTACCTTGCTACTCAAGTGCTTTAATAGATCTCTGCTCTCCCCATGTGTGTGAAAGTGATAGCGTGCTCACCATGGTGGCACTTAGGCTAGAGATTTCAAATACTTGTTATGAGTTATATTTGGAGTTGGATGTCTTTCTGAAATTGTGGTGCTTGTTGGAACCATCTAGTGCTCAAGGTGACAGTGTGGGGTTTTCTAGATGGGAAAGGCTTACTTTGATGAGTACTGTTATAGCCCTATCATCGATTAGAGTGTCCAACCGGAGAGTAGTTAAGAGTAGTATCATAAAGAGAAGATATTTATATGAGAGTTTTCACTAGTGAAAGTATGATCCCTAGGCCTTGTTTCTTAGCTTTGAAACACCGTTTGCTATTAGATCTGTTACATGTTTGCTTGCTTCCATCTTTATTTCAGTTTGCATTTAGTCTCTTACATGCCATCAAGTTATTTTCATCACCGTTACCACTTATAATTATCCATACCACTTGTATTTCACTATCTCTTCACCGAACTAGTGCACCTATACACCTGACAAGTGTATTGGGTGTGTTGGGGACACAAGAGACTTCTTGTATCTTGATTGCAGGGTTGCTTGAGAGGGAATACCTTTGACCACTTCCTCCCTGAGTTCGATAAACCTTGGGTGATCCACTTAAGGGAAAACTTGCTGCTGTTCTACAAACCTCTGCACTTGGAGGCCCAACAACTGTCTACAAGAATAGAAGTGCGTAGACATCAAGCTATTTTCTGGCGTCGTTGCCGGGGAGGTAAGGTAAAAGGTATTCACACCGGAGGATTAAAGAAGAAGAACCTCCCACGGCAAACGCCTATTTTATGGTGTGAGTGCTCGAAGTTATTTCCTTTAGATTCTGCAATTTTTTCTTTTTGTTTCTTGTTTTCACTAGTTAGGCTTAATGGAAAACAACAACAAAATTAGAGAGCTTTATAGTATTTATCTTGAGTTAGGACATGAAGTGTTTGAAGAGAAAATTAAAAAACCTATGGAACTTTATTTGCGTGCTAATAGCAATGTTGTTAGTATGAATTCTTTGGACACCATTATTGCTAATGCTATGGAAAAGTCTAAGCTTGGGGAAGCTAGTTTTTATGAAATGATCTTTTTAGTTCCCTAGCTTTGGAAGATAGCTATTATATTGCTTATGATGATACCAAACCTCCAATATATGATCATTACAATGATGAATATGATATTTTCAGTCCACCTACTATTGAGGAGAAAATTAATTATGATTACAATATGCCTCCTATATTTGATGATTATGGTGATGAGAATAATCATGATAGCTATTTTGTTGAATTTGCTCCCACTATGATTAATAAGAGTGACTATGCTTATAGGGAGAGTAATAGTTATTTTATGCACGTGCCTCATGATAAGAATGTTCTTTGTGATAGTTATATTGTTACTTTTATTCATGATGCTACTGAAAGTTATTATGAGAGAGGGAAACATGGTTTTATGCATCTTAACAATATTAATTTTCCCTTCTCTATGTTGAAAATTTTGAAGTTGCACTTGTTTGCTTTCCTATGCTTATTTCTTTGTGCTTTCATGACTTGTTTATCTACAATATTCCTATGCATAGGAAGTGGGTTGGGCTTAAATGTGCTTTGAATTTGCTTCTTGATGCTCTCTTTTACTTCAATTCATATTTCTTATGTGAGCATCTTCTCAAACTATCATGCCTAACTTAAAGGCGTTAAAGAAAAGTACTTATTGGAAGATAACCCAAAGTTTTAGTTGAGTTTTGGAAGTTATTACCCCTGTAATAACCGCTCCTTATCCTTTTTATTTGCTTTTTTGCCAAGAGTAACTTCTAATGAGAGAGAAGTAATGATTGGGAAAGTTGCTGTCCCGAAACAAATTTCTGTGCTTAACCGTAAAAATTCGTGTAAAATCTCTGAAAGTCTTTTTGAGGCGTAAATTTTGTGCTTCTGCCCCAGGTTGTTATCTAACTTTAGTTAGTTCAACACTTTTCTAGTTGAGCAACATAAGGTCTTCTAAAAAATTCGTCTTTACCTATTGGTCTGTTTTGACAGATTTCTGCCATTATTTGCATTTGCTTCTTGTTGGATCCTTTTTGAGTTCTTTAGGGGAATTGAGCTTTCTGAGGGAAGTTCTACAGTAGCTTGTGTTTTAATGGAAGTTTTATTGGTATTTAAACTGAACCCAAAGACTTATTATCTCGAGTGCACTAATGTTGCTAATAAAGATTGTGTGAAGTTTTGTATGAAGGAAAAATTTCAGGTGTATGTAAGGAATGAGTAATGAGATGAAGGATGGACTAAAGCTCAAGCTTGGGGATGCCACGCGTGTCACCCCAAGAAATATCCAAGAAGTACAAGCGTCAAAGCTTGGGGATGCCCAAGGCATCCCCTTCTTCATCAATAAAAATCGCAGGTTCTTCCAAACACTTCGTTTTTATTGTTTCATACACAGTTGTGTTATTCTTGGAGTGTCTCCTTTTTCGATCTTGTTTTGGTTTTTTGTTTTCTTGGTTTTCTTAGTTTGCTTGAATAAATTGGTTGGACCCCCTCTTTCATAAATTGGTTTGCAAATAGTTTGGTTTGGATTGGAAAAGAGTAGGAAAGTTGATGCTTATGTGGTAAAAAGAGCTCGTTTTTGACTATGGCCTATGCTTTGTCATGCCATGCTTGATATTGTTTTGGCTTTATGCTTAGTATTCTTTGCTGTAGCATGACTTGTTATAAACAATTGAGATTGCTTAATGTGCCTTGGATGAATCATGCGTTGTTTTAGCATATTAAAGCATAGTATAGTGATATTCTCCTTCGATGCTTTATTTGGGTTGACTTAGCACATGCTCACACCATGTTATGACTATACCAAGTCACCATAAGCCTTTATGATCCTTTAGTTTTCAACTTGTAGTATCACTTTATGCTTTGATCAATGATGTTTTGTCGCTCTGCATGATTATGGCCATTATTGCTCTCTTAGTTTGTCGCTCCCAGTATTTTGCTAGCCTCCACATCCCAGCTTTCAATGTTTTACAAATACTTTGATCAAGTTTATGATGGTGCATATCACCTCAAAAATTATTCTTTCTTTTTATCACTTACCTACTCGAGGACGAGCAGGAGTTAAGCTTGGGGATGTTGATACATTGCAAATGTATCTATAATTTTTGATGTTCCATGCTTGGTTTTATCCACTTTCTTGTGTTTTGTCCACACTTTGGAGTACTTTTCATATGATTTCTTGGACTAACCTATTAACAAGAGCCACAGTGCCAGCTGCCTGTTTTCTGCTGTTTTTGGTTCCAGGAAAGTCACAAAATCAATATTCTTGGAATTGGACCGGACAAAAGCCAAAGTTGATATTTTCCCGGAAGACTCACGGAGCCAGAAGGAGAGTCGGAGAGGGGCCACAAGGTGGCCACACACCCCATGGTGCGGGTCCCCCAGGCCGCGCCAGGCATGGTGTGGGCCCCCTGGCCGCCCACCGACCTTGCCCTCTGGCCTATAAGAAGCCTCCCAAGGCATAAACCCTAAATCATCAAGCCTCCAGCCACGAAAAGTTCCGCAGCGCCACCGCCACCGAAGGGGAGATTCGGAGGACAGGAAGTCTCTGTTCCAGCACCCTGCCGGGACGGGGAAGTGCCCTCTTCCATCGATCTCCACCAACATCTCCATCACCGTTGCTGATTCCCATGATGAGGAGGGAGTAGTTCTCTCTCGAGGCTAAGGGTTCTACCGGTAGCTATGTGTTCATCTCTCTCTCTATGCATGATCTTATTGAGATCATGAGCTTGTAATCTATAGATCTACCTTTCTACTCAAGTGCTTTAATAGATCTCTGCTCTCCCCATGTGTGTGAAAGTGACAGCGTGCTCACCATGGTGGCACTTAGGCTAGAGATTTCAAATACTTATGAGTTATATTTGGAGTTGGATGTCTTTATGAAATTGTGGTGTTTGTTGGAACCATCTAGTGCTCAAGGTGACAGTGTGGGGTTTTCTAGATGGGAAAGGCTTACTTTGAGGACTGCTGTTATAGCCCTACCATCGATTAGAGTGTCCAACCGGAGAGTAGTTAAGAGTAGTATCATAAAGAGAAGATATTTATATGAGAGTTTTCACTAGTGAAAGTATGATCCCTAGGCCTTGTTTCTAAGCATTGAAACACCGTTTGCTATTAGATCTGTTACATGTTTGCTTGCTTCCGTCTTTATTTCAGTTTTACTTTAGTCTCTTCCACGCCATCAAGTTATTTTCTAGCACCATTGCCACTTATAATTATTCATACCACTTGTATTTCACTATCTCTTCGCCGAACTAGTGCACCTATACACCTGACAAGTGTATTAGGTGTGTTGGGGACAATTGAGACTTCTTGTATCTTGATTGCAGTGTTTCTTGAGAGGGGATACTTTTGACCACTTCCTCCCTGAGTTCGATAAACCTTGGGTGATCCACTTAAGGGAAAACTTGCTGCTGTTCTACAAACCTCTGCACTTGGAGGCCCAACAACTGTCTACAAGAATAGAAGTGCGTAGACATCAAGCTATTTTCTGGCGTCGTTGCCGGGGAGGTAAGGTAAAAGGTATTCACACCGGAGGATTAAAGAAGAAGAACCTCCCACGGCAAACGCCTATTTTATGGTGTGAGTGCTCGAAGTTATTTCCTTTAGATTCTGCAATTTTTTCTTTTTGTTTCTTGTTTTCACTAGTTAGGCTTAATGGAAACAACAACAAAATTAGAGAGCTTTATAGTATTTATCTTGAGTTAGGACATGAAGTGTTTGAAGAGAAAATTAAAAAACCTATGGAACTTTATTTGCGTGCTAATAGCAATGTTGTTAGTATGAATTCTTTGGACACCATTATTGCTAATGCTATGGAAAAGTCTAAGCTTGGGGAAGCTAGTTTTTATGAAATGATCTTTTTAGTTCCCTAGCTTTGGAAGATAGCTATTATATTGCTTATGATGATACCAAACCTCCAATATATGATCATTACAATGATGAATATGATATTTTCAGTCCACCTACTATTGAGGAGAAAATTAATTATGATTACAATATGCCTCCTATATTTGATGATTATGGTGATGAGAATAATCATGATAGCTATTTTGTTGAATTTGCTCCCACTATGATTAATAAGAGTGACTATGCTTATAGGGAGAGTAATAGTTATTTTATGCACGTGCCTCATGATAAGAATGTTCTTTGTGATAGTTATATTGTTACTTTATTCATGATGCTACTGAAAGTTATTATGAGAGAGGGAAACATGGTTTTATGCATCTTAACAATATTAATTTTCCCTTCTCTATGTTGAAAATTTTGAAGTTGCACTTGTTTTGCTTTCCTATGCTTATTTCTTTGTGCTTTCATGACTTGTTTTCTACAATATTCCTATGCATAGGAAGTGGGTTGGGCTTAAATGTGCTTTGAATTTGCTTCTTGATGCTCTCTTTTACTTCAATTCATATTTCTTATGTGAGCATCTTCTCAAACTATCATGCCTAACTTAAAGGCGTTAAAGAAAAGTACTTATTGGAAGATAACCCAAAAGTTTTAGTTGAGTTTTGGAAGTTATTACCCCTGTAATAACCGCTCCTTATCCTTTTTATTTGCTTTTTTGCCAAGAGTAACTTCTAATGAGAGAGAAGTAATGATTGGGAAAGTTGCTGTCCCGAAACAAATTTCTGTGCTTAACCGTAAAAATTCGTGTAAAATCTCTGAAAGTCTTTTTGAGGCGTAAATTTTTGTGCTTCTGCCCCAGGTTGTTATCTAACTTTAGTTAGTTCAACACTTTTCTAGTTGAGCAACATAAGGTCTTCTAAAAAATTCGTCTTTACCTATTGGTCTGTTTTGACAGATTTCTGCCATTATTTGCATTTGCTTCTTGTTGGATCCTTTTTGAGTTCTTTAGGGGATATTGAGGCTTTCTGAGGGAAGTTCTACAGTAGCTTGGTTTTAATGGAAGTTTTATTGGTATTTAAACTGAACCCAAGACTTATTATCTCGAGTGCACTAATGTTGCTAATAAAGATTGGTGTGAAGTTTTGTATGAAGGAAAAATTTCAGGTGTTGTACGGAATGAGTAATGAGATGAAGGATGGACTAAAGCTCAAGCTTGGGGATGCCACGCGTGTCACCCCAAGAAATATCCAAGAAGTACAAGCGTCAAAGCTTGGGGATGCCCAAGGCATCCCCTTCTTCATCAATAAAAATCGCAGGTTCTTCCAAACACTTCGTTTTATTGTTTCATACACAGTTGTGTTATTCTTGGAGTGTCTCCTTTTTCGATCTTGTTTTGGTTTTTTGTTTTCTTGGTTTTCTTAGTTTGCTTGAATAAATTGGTTGGACCCCCTCTTTCATAAATTGGTTTGCAAATAGTTTGGTTTGGATTGGAAAAGAGTAGGAAAGTGATGCTTATGTGGTAAAAGAGCTCGTTTTGACTATGGCCTATGCTTGTCATGCCATGCTTGAGATTGTTTTGGCTTTATGCTTAGTATTCTTTGCTGTAGCATGACTTGTTATAAACAATTGAGATTGCTTAATGTGCCTTGGATGAATCATGCGTTGTTTTAGCATATTAAAGCATAGTATAGTGGTATTCTCCTTCGATGCGTTATTTGGGTTGACTTAGCGCATGCTCACACCATGTTATGACTATACCAAGTCACCATAAGCCTTTATGATCCTTTAGTTTTCAACTTGTAGTATCACTTTATGCTTTGATCAATGATGTTTGGTCGCTCTGCATGATTATGGCCATTATTGCTCTCTTAGTTTGTCGCTCCCAGTATTTTGCTAGCCTCCACATCCCAGCTTTCATGTTTTACAAATACTTTGATCAAGTTATGATGGTGCATATCACTCAAAAATTATTCTTTCTTTTTATCACTTACCTACTCGAGGACGAGCAGGAGTTAAGCTTGGGGATGTTGATACATTGCAAATGTATCTATAATTTTTTGATGTTCCATGCTTGGTTTTATCCACTTTCTTGTGTTTTGTCCACACTTTGGAGTACTTTTCATATGATTTCTTGGACTAACCTATTAACAAGAGCCACAGTGCCAGCTGCCTGTTTTCTGCTGTTTTTGGTTTCCAGGAAAAGTCACAAAATCAATATTCTTGGAATTGGACCGGACAAAAGCCAAAGTTGATATTTTTCCCGGAAGACTCACGGAGCCAGAAGGAGAGTCGGAGAGGGGCCACAAGGTGGCCACACCACCCCATGGTGCGGGTCCCCAGGCCGCGCCAGGCATGGTGTGGGCCCCCTGGCCGCCCACCGACCTTGCCCTCTGGCCTATAAGAAGCCTCCCAAGGCATAAACCCTAAATCATCAAGCCTCCAGCCACGAAAAGTTCCGCAGCGCCACCGCCACCGACGGGGAGATTCGGAGGACAGGAAGTCTCTGGTCCAGCACCCTGCCGGGACGGGGAAGTGCCCTCTTCCATCGATCTACCACCAACATCCTCCCTCACCGGTGCTGATTCCCATGATGAGGAGGGGCAGTAGTTCTCTTCTCAAGGCTCAGGGTTCTACCGGTAGCTATGTGTTCATCTCTCTCTCTATGCATGATCTTATTGAGATCATGAGCTTGTAATCTATGATCTACCTTCTACTCAAGTGCTTTAATAGATCTCTGCTCTCCCCATGTGTGTGAAAGTGCAGCGTGCTCACCATGGTGGCACTTAGGCTAGAGATTTCAAATACTTATGAGTTATATTTGGAGTTGGATGTCTTTATGAAATTGTGGTGTTTTGTTGAACCATCTAGTGCTCAGGTGACAGTGTGGGGTTTTTCTAGATGGGAAGGCTTCCTTTGAGGACTGCTGTTATAGCCCTACCATCGATTAGAGTGTCCAACCGGAAGTAGTTAAGAGTAGTATCATAAAGAGAAGATATTTATATGAGAGTTTTCACTAGTGAAAGTATGATCCCTAGGCGTGTTTTTAAGCTTGAAACACCGTTTGCATTAGATCTGTTACATGTTTGCTTGCTTCCGTCTTTATTTCAGTTTACTTTAGTCTCTTCCACGCCATCAGTTATTTTTCTAGCACCATGCCACTTATAATTATTCATACCACTTGTATTTCACTATCTCTTCGCCGAACTAGTGCACCTATACACCTGACAAGTGTATTAGGTGTGTTGGGGACAAT
>CAJUXJ010002293.1:0-28460 GCA_910589775.1 Avena eriantha
AATAATGTTTTGTACGATTATATTTCAATTTCTTATTGTGGCCAATGATTCAAATTTGCCCCAAAAAAGAGGCAGACACATTGGTGGCAGATTTTTTTCAAGGACGAGTTAGTGAACCTGGGGCGATGTACAACAACAATATAGGCTATGCAATTGTTACTTGGTTCACTCACGCCATCCCTGAATAAACTTATGAGGCCGCAATCTTTATTCTACATTCATAGAACTATGATATTCGAATTATCTATTCCATGCATTCATAGTGTATAAGAATTACATTTTAGTTTGTCACTGATGCCAATGATTGAAATTAGCCCCAAAAGAGTTCAAGGGGAGACACGTATGATGGTGTCATGCTTTAGGGATGGGTTGGTGAACCTGAGGCAACAATGCACACAAACAATATAGGTTGTGATGTTGGTACTTTGGTTTGCCAACTCCATCTTTGAAACAAATTATGAGGCCCTAGATTTATTCTCATATGGAACAACATATATGATTCTTGAATTGTTTCTGATCTTTTGATGATTCGTATGATGCATATGTATATGAATGGTTTTGATCATAATTTTTTTAACATGCACCTGAAGATTAATTGTTTGGTTTTTTATTTATAATTACAATATCGAGGCTTGTTGTTGTACCTGACTATGTATATCCCTGAATAATGTTTTGTACGATTACATTTCAATTTCTTATTGTGGCCAATGATTCAAATTTGTCCTAAAAGAGAGGCAGACACATTGGTGTCAGATTTTTCAGGGATGAGTTAGTGAACCTGGGGCGATGTACAACAACATTATAGGTTGTGCAATTGTTACTTGGTTCACTGGCTCCATCCCTGAAGAAACTTATGAGGCCACAATCCTATGAAGTTATTTGTCATTGTGTTGAGATGAAATGATATATGAACCGATCAAACTATTGCTCAGATGCTTTATCTTTGATATCCACGGATATATTGTCTTACATATACATGTTGTCAATTCTTGAGTTGTAATACAATTCAATCATATGTATGAGTTCTAAGTTATGTTCTTAAAAATCAACAGGAGGATGATGATCAAGTGGACGATAGCAAGGAATCCAGGGACAGCAAGAGCCGCTACGTGCTAAGGCGGTTATGGTATGGGCTAATCCGTTTCCACCATAGGGGGAGACTATTTTGCCCATTCTGTGACAGAGCAATCAACGTGGACCTCGACAGCATGATCCAGCACGCGGAGGGCATTGGCAGAGGCGGAGGCAGGCATAAGGCGATTACCTTGGCGCGGCAAGTAGCCTACGGCAAATTCCTCCGGGAGTATGTCAGGACTGGCCTGTATCTCATCGACTAGGCTGTCGCTGCCTCCTGCTGATAAACACCTGCCCTGCTAGGCGTCTCCGTGTGCCGGCCTCCTACTGCAACCCCTGCTTTTATTTTGTTCTAGTTAATTATTACATGTGTGTGGCATGTAAGACAATATATCCGTGGTGTCTCTGGTGAACCTTATATATTAATCTACTCCTTTATATGGAGTGTCTTAAAGTTTCTAGTGTTCAATTATATTTACTGATCATGCTCATGCACACTACAAAATATTTCTAGTGCTCGATTATATTAAAATTGTCAAGAAATACATCAACAAGTTAAATTGGTCGAAATTTTGTATTGAAGTAACTAAATGTATCACACACATAATAAACTAGAAACTAAAATCTAGTTCAAACACATGATGTATCACCACCACTTGTTGTCGTCCTTGACTTGCTTCCCCTTCAGCCGCTTGATGTCGCCACCGTCCCAAGATCCCTGCTCGTCCTGACACCGCTTTATGTCCTCCTCGCGCTTCTTCTCCTGGGCTAGCTTGCAACCAGGGCATAGCTCTCTCGCAAAAAACCTCGCCTTAACCATCCCATCTTTCATGGTAATGAGCTTACTATACAACTCGTACGCCATGTAGGCATCTCTGGCTGCATACTCGAGGCACACCTGTCTCATCGGCTTCCACTCCCAGTAGTCGTGATCGAGTCGCTTCAATTTCTTCAGTTTTTCATAGGATTTATCGATGATTTCCGCTACCAGATCACCCATGCCATCCTTCGCTGGGTATGATTTGATCTTGTACAGATTTTGGATGTCGATGTGGTGCCCCTCTGGGATTTTTATCAACGCACAAGAAAGCATAATTGTGTCATTTGTGATATCCACGCTAGTGAAAGTTATCCCTTTCCTACACAAGAACTCGACCAGAGCCGGACAACGCATCTCAGTTGGTTTACTCCTGTACTTAGATGGTTCTAGGGATGTAAGGGAACAAGGGATGCAGAAGTGGTGATCTCAAATTTAAATTTCACATACCTGCAGAAGTGGTAAACGAGGACCTCCTCATGTATGGAGATTTGCACGACAACGATCTCTTGTGGAGGATTTTTTCGCTTATTTGCACGGGTGTACTCCAAGTCTAGCCCCACAAACTTGTGCTTCTCTTTCTCATGCAATTTATCAAACCTGGCGAGAGTTGTCTCCATAGTCGCTTCATCATTTGTGTACACCACTTTCAAAGTCGTGGTGCCATGGGCAGGGACCAAGTGGGTCTTTGTTGTGCGTTTCCCATCGTCCATGCCTGCAAGGAAATGGGTGAAAGGAACTGCCTGCAAGGAACTGTCTGCAAGAGGAAGAAGAAGATGAACCGATGGTTCCAGAACAGAGGAAGAAGAAGCGCCCGGGAAAAACTGTAGAGGAATGACTGAGGAAGAGGAATGACTGCAGAAGAAACGTGGTAACTGCAACTTTCGGTTCGAGAACTCACTGTGGTTACGTGGTAATGGTGGCAGTGCCGCTGATTTAACAAGTGGGGGCCAGTTCCTGCGAGAATATGAAATTAGCTATGCATTTTTCTATGCGAGAAATTGAGAGAAGTCATTTATATTTTGTCTTTCATAATTAAACACAATGAAGTTGGTACAGCCCAAGAGATTTGAACAAAAGAGATTTGCTAGTTTAACATACAACAACACTTACAGGCCCAACATGGCAGAACTTGGAGAGCCCCAGAACTTGAGCTACCACAGAGACCTCGGTAGAGGTGGCAGAATTGGTGCGGGTGCAACCACGGCGACGGCGAGCTCGGATTCTAGAGGAGGAAAACAGAACCGAGCATGGTCGACAAGGTGATAGATCTCACCGGGAACCAATTCTCGCCCCCGACCGTGCCATGGGTGCATCCACGGTGAGTGCGAGCTCCGACTCGGGATGGGGAGGAGAGCGGGGCCGAGCAGCTTCGTCACTTCCCAGCTCTGCGCCATGGCCGCGACCACAGATTGCCGCTCCAGGGAAGAAGACGAGTAATGGAGGCGCCAACGCTGCAAGCCTACAGGGAGGAGAGCTGGGCCGAGCAGGTTCGTCCACGTCCCAGCTCCGCGCCATAGCTGCGATGCCCCACAGATTTCCACTCCAGGGAAGAAGAAGACGCGTAATGGATACAGGCGCCAACGCTGCAAGCCTAATTGACACCTAAGTGACGGGAGCGACAGGAGCGACGTAACTGCGAGAACTGACAGGGGGGACCAATTTGACGGCCGTTAGCCTGCTTTTTTGTATTGAAACATAAAGTTGAATTCGTGCCGAAAAAGACCCTCTGAGTATTTGGCACGCCAACTATAGTCATCGCGGATGATATCAGGGAACTCGGGTACCGCGTTGCATGGCCACCCCAACTTTCAGGCAGCAAAATGATATTCTCCTAGTGGTGGTTTAGGAAAGGAACACACATGCAATGACTGTGGTGGTGTTTTAGGAAAAGAACACACATGCAATGACTATGGTGGTGGTATATGAAAATAACACACATGAAATTACTCTAGTGGTGGTCTAGGAAAGGAACATACATGCAATGACACTAGTGTATCCATGTGCTTTAGGAAAAGAACACACATGCAATGACTCTAGTGGTGGTTTAGGAAAGGAACACACATGCAATGACTCTGGTGTCTCCATGTGGGTTAGGAAAAGAACACACATGAAACGACTCTAGTGGTGGTTTAGGAAAGGAACACACATGCAATGACTCTGGTGTCTCCATGTGGTTTAGGAAAAGAACACACATGAAATGACTCTAGTGGTGGTTTAGGAAACGAACACACATGCAATGACTCTGGTGGATCCATGTGGTTTAGGAAATGAACACACATGTAATGAATCTAGTGGTGGTTTAGGAAAAGAAGACACATGCAATGACTCTGGTGGTGGTTTAGGAAAAGAACACACATGAAATGACTTTGGTGGAGCCATGTGGTTTAGGAAAAGAACACACATGCAATGAATCTAGTGGTGGTTTGGGAAAAGCACACACATGCAATGATACTGGTGGATCCATGTGGTTTAGCAAATGAACACACACATAATGACTCCGGTGGTGGTTTAGGAAAGGTATACATATGCCATGACTCTGTATGTGGTTTAGGAAAGGAACACACATGCAATGACACTGGCGGATCCATGTGGTTTAGGAAAATAACACACATGCAATGACTCTGGTGGTGGTTTAGGAAAGTAAGACAAAATCAATGACTCTAGATGTTGTTTAGGAAAGGAAACACACATGTAATGACTCTATATGTGGTTTAGGAAAGGAACACACATGCAATGACATTTGTGGATCCATGTGGTTTAGCAAATGAACACACACATAATGACTCCGGTGGTGGTTTAGGAAAGGTATACATATGCCATGACTCTGTATGTGGTTTAGGAAAGGAACACACATGCAATGACACTGGAGGATCCATGTGGTTTAGGAAAAGAACACACATGCAATGACTCTAGTGGTGGTTTAGGAAAATAACGCACATGCAATGACTCTGGTGGAGCCATGTGGTTTAGGAAAATAACACACATGCAATGACTCTGGTGGATCCATGTGGTTTAGGGAAAGAAGACACATGCAATGACTCTGGATGTGGTTTAGGAAAGGAAAACATATGCAATGACACTACTGGATCCATGTGGTTAAGGAAAAAACAAACATGCAATGACTCTGGTGGTGGTTTAGGAAAGGAATACACATGCAATGACTCTGGATGTGGTTTAGGAAAGGAACACACATGCAATGACACTGGTGGATCCATGTCGGTTTCGAAAAGAACACACATGCAATGACTCTAGTGGTGGTTTCGGAAAGGAACACACATGCAATGACTATGGTGAATCCATGTGGTTTAGGAAAGGAACACACATGCAATGATAATGGTGGATCCATGTGGTTTATAAAAGGAACACACATGCAATCACTCTAGTGGCTATTAAGGAAAAGAAAGCACATGCAATGACTTTGGTGGTGGTTTAGGAAAAGAATACACATGAAATGACTCTGGTGGATCCATGTGGTTTAGGAAAAGAACATATATGCAATGACTCTATTGGTGGTTTAGGAAAAGAACACACATGCAATGACACTAGTGGATCCATGCGGTTTAGGAAAGGAACACATATGCAATGACACTGGTGGATCCATGTGCTTTATGAAAGGAACACACTTGCAATGACACTAGTGGATCCATGTGGTTTAGGAAAAGAACACACATCCAATGACTCTGGTGGTGGTTTAGGAAAGGAACACACAAGGAATGACACTGGTCAATCCACATGATTTAGGAAAAGGACACACATGCAATGACTCTGGCGGTGGTTTAGGAAAAGAAGACACATGCAATGACTCTGGTGGTGGTTTAGGAAAATAACACACATGCAATGATTCTGGTGGATCCATGTGGTTTAGGAAAAGAAGACACATGCAATGACTCTGGTGTGCGTTTAGGAAAGGAACACACATGCAATCACACTAGTGGATCCATGTGGTTTAGGAAAGGAACACACATGCAATGACTCTGGTGTCTCCGTGTGGTTTAGGAAAAGAACACACATGAAATTACTCTAGTGGTGGTTTAGGAAAGGAACACACATGCAATGACTCTGGTGGATCCACGTGGTTTAGGAAAGGAACACACATGCAATGATTCGGGTGGATCCATCTGGTTTATGAAAATAACACACATGCAATGACTCTGGTAGAGACATGTGGTTTAGGAAAAGAACACACATGAAATGAATCTAGTGGTGGTTTAGGAAAGGAACACACATCCAATGACGGTGGTGGTGGTTTAGGCAAAGAACACACATGCAATGACTATGGTGGTAGTTTAGGAAAATAACAAACATGAAATGACTCTAGTGGTGGTTTATGAAAGGAACACACATGCAATGATAGTGGTGGATCCATGTGGTTTAGGAAAAGAACACACATGTAATGACTCTAGTGGTGGTTTAGGAAAGGAACACACATGCGATGCCTGTCGTGGATCCATGTGGTTTAGGAAAGGAACACACATGCAATGACTATAGTTTGTCCATGTGGTTTAGGAAAGGAAAACACATGTAATGACTCTAGTTGATCCATGTGGTTTATGCAAGGAACACACCTGCAATGACACTGGTGGATCCATGTTGTTTAGACAAAGAACAAACATGCAATGACTCTGGTGGTGGTTTAGGAAAGGAACACATATGCAATGACTATGGCGGATCCATGTGGTTTAGGAAAGGAATACACACGCAATAACACTGGTGGATCCATGTGGTTTAGAAAGGAATGCACACGCAATGACTCTAGTGGTGGTTTAGGAAAAGAAGACACATGTAATGACTCTGGTGGTGGTTTAGGAAAACAACACACATGAAATGACTCTTGTGCATCCATGTGGTTTCGGAAAAGAACACCTATGCAATGACTCAAGTGGTGGTTTAGGAAAAGAACACACATGCAATGACACTGGTTGATCCATGTGATTTAGGAAAAGGACACGCATGCAATGACTCTAGTGGTGGTTTAGAAAAACAAGACACATGCAATGACTCTGGTGGTAGTTTAGGAAAAGAACACACATGCAATGACTATGGTGGATCCATGTGGTTTAGGAAAAGAAGACACATGCAATGACTCTGGTGGGGGTTTAGGAAAGGAACACACATGCAATGACACTATTGTATCCATGTGGTCTAGGAAAAGAACACACATGCAATGACTTTGGTGAATCCATGTGGTTTAGGAAAGGAACACACATGCAATGATTCTGGTGGATCCATCTGGTTTATTAAAGGAACACACATGCAATGGCACTGGTGGATCCATGTGGTTTAGGAAAATAACACACATGAAATGACTCTGGTGGTGGTTTACGAAAGAAACACACATGCAATGACTCTGGTGGGTCCATGTGGTTTAGGAAAGGAACACACATGCAATGAATCTAGTGGTGCATTAGGAAAAGAATACACATGCAATGACTCTAGTGGTGGTTTAGGAAAAGAACACACATGAAATGACTCGGTTGAATCCATGTGGTTTAGGAAAAGAACACACATGCAATGACTGTAGTGGTGTTTTGGGAAAAGAACACACATGCAATGATACTGGTGGCTCCATGTGGTTTAGAAAAAGAACACACATGCAATGACTCTGGTGGTGATTTAGGAAAGGAATACATATGCAATGACTCTGTATGTGGTTTAGGAAAGGAACACACATGCAATGACACTGGTGGATCCATGTGGTTTAGGAAAAGAACACACATGCAATGACTCTAGTGGTGGTTTAGGACGAGAACACACATGCAATGACTCTGGTGGATCCATGTGGCTTAGGGAAATAAGACACATGCAATGACTCTGGTGGTGGTTTAGGAAACAAATACACATGAAATGACTCTAGTGGTGGTCTAGGAAAGGAACACACATGCAATGACTATGGTGGTGGTTTAGGAAAAGAACACACATGCAATGTTTGTGGTGGTGGTATATGAAAATAACACACATGAAATTACTCTAGTGGTGGTTTAGGAAAGGACCACACATGCAATGACACTAGTGTATCCATGTGATTTAGGAAAAGAACACACATGGAATGACTCTAGTGGTGGGTTAGGAAAGGAACACACATGCAATGACTCTGGTGTCTCCATGTGGTTTAGGAAAAGAACACACATGAAATGACTCTAGTGGTGGTTTAGGAAAGGAATACACATGCAGTGACTCTGGTGTCTCCATGTGGTTTAGGAAAAGAACACACATGAAATGACTCTAGTGGTGGTTTAGGAAACGAACACACATGCAATGACTCTTGTGGATCCATGTGGTTTAGGAAATGAACACACATGTAATGAATCTAGTGGTGTTTTAGGAAAAGAAGACACATGCAATGACTCTGGTGGTGGTCTAGGAAAAGAACACACATGAAATGACTTTGGTGGATCCATGTGGTTTAGGAAAAGAACACACATGCAATGAATCTAGTGGTAGTTTGGGAAAATAAGACACATGCAATGATTCTGGTGGATCCATGTGGTTTAGCAAAAGAACACACACATAATGACTCCGGTGGTGGTTTAGGAAAGGTATACATATGCCATGACTCTGTATGTGGTTTAGGAAAGGAACATACATGCAATGACACTGGCGGATCCATGTGGTTTAGGAAAAGAACACACATGCAATGACTCTAGTGGTGGTTTAGGAAAATAACGCACATGCAATGACTCTGGTGGAGCCATGTGGTTTAGGAAAATAACACACATGCAATGACTCTGGTGGAGCCATCTGGTTTAGGGAAAGAAGACACATGCAATGACTCTGGATGTGGTTTAGGAAAGGAAAAAAAATGCAATGGCACTACTGGATCCATGTGGTTTAGGAAAAAAACAAACATGCAATGATTCTGGTGGTGGTTTAGGAAAGGAATACACATGCAATGACTCTGGATGTGGTTTAGGAAAGGAACACACATGCAATGTCACTGGTGGATCCATGTGGGTTTGGAAAAGAACACACATGCAATGACTCTGGTGGTGGTTTAGGAAAGGAACACACATGCAATGACTATGGTGAATCCATGTGGTTTAGGAAACGAACACACATGCAATGATAATGGTGGATCAATGTGGTTTAGAAAAGGAACACACATGCAATCACTCTAGTGGCTATTTAGGAAAAGAAGACACATGCAATGACTTTGGTGGTGGTTTAGGAAAAGAACACACATGAAATGACTCTGGTGGATCCATGTGGTTTAGGAAAAGAACACATATGCAATGACTCTATTGGTGGTTTAGGAAAAGAACACACATGCAATGACACTAGTGGATCCATGCGGTTTAGGAAAGGAACACATATGCAATGACACTGGTGGATCCATGTGCTTTATGAAAGGAACACACTTGCAATGACACTAGTGGATCCGTGCGGTTTAGGAAAAGAACACACATCCAATGACTCTGGTGGTGGTTTAGGAAAGGAACACACAAGGAATGACACTGGTCAATCCATGTGATTTAGGAAAAGGACACACATGCAATGACTCTGGTGGTGGTTTAGGAAAAGAAGACACATGCAATGACTCTGGTGGTGGTTTAGAAAAAGAACACACATGCAATGATTCTGGTGGATCCATGTGGTTTAGGAAAAGAAGACACATGCAATGACTCGGGTGTGCGTTTAGGAAAGGAACACACATGCAATCATACTAGTGGATCCATGTGGTTTAGGAAAGGAACACACATGCAATGACTCTGGTGTCTCCATGTGGTTTAGGAAAAGAACACACATGAAATGACTCTAGTGGTGGTTTAGGAAAGGAACACACATGCAATGACTCTGGTGGATTCACGTGGTTTAGGAAAGGAACACACATGCAATGATTCAGGTGGATCCATCTGGTTTATGAAAATAACACACATGCAATGACTCTGGTAGATCCATGTGGTTTAGGAAAAGAACACACATGAAATGAATCTAGTGGTGGTTTAGGAAAGGAACACACATCCAATGACGGTGGTGGTGGTTTAGGAAAAGTACACACATGCAATGACTATGGTGGTAGTTTAGCAAAAGAACAGACATGAAATGACTCTAGTGGTGGTTTTTGAAAGGAACACACATGCAATGCCTGTCGTGGATCCATGTGGTTTAGGAAAGGAACACACATGCAATGACTATAGTTTGTCCATGTGGTTTAGGAAAGGAACACACATGTAATGACTCTAGTTGATCCATGTGGTTGATGCAAGGAACACACATGCAATGACACTGGTGGATCCATGTTGTTTAGAAAAACAACAAACATGCAATGACTCTGGTGTAGGTTAAGGAAAGGAACACATATGCAATGACTATGGCAGATCCATGTGGTTTAGGAAAGGAATACACACGCAATAACACTGGTGGATCCATGTGGTTTAGAAAGGAATGCACATGCAATGACTCTAGTGGTGGTTTAGGAAAAGAAGACACATGTAATGACTCTGGTGGTGGTTTAGGAAAACAACACACATGAAATGACTCTTGTGGATCGATGTGGTTTCGGGAAAGAACACACATGCAATGACTCCAGTGGTGGTTTAGGAAAAGAACACACATGCAATGACACTGGTCGATCCATCTGATTTAGGAAAAGGACACGCATGCAATGACTCTAGTGGTGGTTTAGAAAAACAAGACACATGCAATGATTCTGGTGGTGGTTTAGGAAAAGAACACACATGCAATGACTATGGTGGATCCATGTGGTTTAGGAAAAGAAGACACATGCAATGACTCTGGTGGGGGTTTAGGAAAGGAACACACATGCAATGACACTATTGTATCCATGTGGTCTAGGAAAAGAACACACATGCAATAACTTTGGTGAATCCATGTGGTTTAGGAAAGGAACACACATGCAATGATTCTGGTGGATCCATCTGGTTTATTAAAGGAACAGACATGCAATGGCACTGGTGGATCCATGTGGTTTAGGAAAGAACACACATGAAATGACTCTGGTGGTGGTTTATGAAAGAAACACACATGCAATGACTCTGCTGGGTCCATGTGGTTTAGGAAAGGAACACACATGCAATGAATCTAGTGGTGGTTTAGGAAAAGAATACACATGCAATGACTCTAGTGGTGGTTTAGGAAAAGAACATACATGAAATGATTCGGGTGGATCCATGTGGTTTAGGAAAAGAACACACATGCAATGACTCTAGTGGTGGTTTGGGAAAAGAACACACATGCAATTATACTGGTGGCTCCATGTGGTTTAGGAAAAGAACACACATGCAATGACTCTGGTGGTGGTTTAGGAAAGGAATACACATGCAATGACTCTGTATGTGGTTTAGGAAAGGAACACACATGCAATGACACCGGTGGATCCATGTGGTTTAGGAAAAGAACACACATGCAATGACACTAGTGGTGGTTTAGGAAGATAACACACATGCAATGACTCTGGTGGATCCATGTGGCTTAGGGAAATAAGACACATGCAATGTCTCTGGTGGTGGTTTAGGAAAGGAATACACATGAAATGACTCTAGTGGTGGTTTAGGAAAGGAACACACATGCAATGACTGTGGTGGTGGTTTAGGAAAAGAACACACATGCAATGTTTATGGTGGTGGTATATGAAAATAACACACATGAAATTACTCTAGTGGTGGTTTAGGAAAGGACCACCCATGCAATGACACTAGTGTATCCATGTGATTTAGGAAAAGAACACACATGCAATGACTCTAGTGGTGGGTTAGGAAAGGAACACACATGCAATGACTCCGGTGTCTCCATGTGGTTTAGGAAAAGAACACACATGAAATGACTCTAGTGGTGGTTTAGGAAAGGAACACACATGCAATGACTCTGGTGGATCCATGTGGTTTAGGAAATGAACACACATGCAATTAATCTAGTGGTGTTTTAGGGAAAGAAGACACATGCAATGACTCTGGTGGTGGTTTAGGAAAAGAAAACACATGAAATGACTCTGGTGGATCCATGTGGTTTAGGAAAAGAACACACATGCAATGAATCTTTTGGTGGTTTGGGAAAACAACACACATGCAATGATACTGGTGGATCCATGTGGTTTAGGAAAAGAACACACACATAATGACTCCAGTGGTGGTTTAGGAAAGGTATGCACATGCAATGACTCTGTATGTGGTTTAGGAAAGGAACATACATACAATGACACCGGTGGATCCATGTGGTTTAGGAAAAGAACACACATGCAATGACTCTAGTGGTGGTTTAGGAAAAGAACACACATGCAATGACTATGGTGGTGGTTTAGGAAAATAACACAGATGCAATGACTCTGGTGGATCCATGTGGTATAGGGAAATAAGACACGTGCAATGACTCTGGATGTGGTTTAGGAAAGGAAAACACATGCAATGACACTACTAGATCGATCTGGTTTTGGAAAATAGCATACATGTAATGACTCTAGTGGTGGTTTCAGAAAGGAAGATACATGCAATGACTCTGGATGTGGTTTAGGAAAGGAACACAGATGCAATGACACTGGTTGATCCATGTGGCTTAGGAACAGAACACACATGCAATGACTCTGGTGGTGGTTTAGGAAAGGAAGACACATGCAATGACTGTGGCGGATCCATGTGGCTTAGGAAAGGAACACACATGCAATGATACTGGTGGATCAATGTGGTTTAGAAAAGGAACACACATGCAATAACTCTAGTGGCTGCTTAAGAAAACAAGACACATGTAATTACTCTAGTGGTGGTTTAGGAAAAACACACATGAAATGACTCTCGTGGATCCATGTGGTTTAGGAAAAGAACACACATGCAATGACTCTAGTGGTGGTTTTGGAAAAGAACAAACATGCAATGACACTAGTCGATCCATGTGATTTAGGAAAAGGATACACATGAAATGACTCTGGTGGTGGTTTAGGAAAAGAAGATACACGTAGACTCTGGTGGTGGTTTAGGAAAATAACACACATGCAATGACTCTAGTGGATCCATGTGGTTTAGGAATAGAACACACATGCAATGACTGGTGGGGGTTTAGGAAAGGAACACACATGCAAAGACACTAGTGGATCCATGTGGTTTACGAAAAGAACACACATGCAATGACTCTGGTGGATCCAAGTGGTTTAGGAAAGAAACACATATGCAATGATTCTGGTGGATCCATGTGGTTTATGAAAGGAACACACATGCAATGTCACTGGTGGATCCATATGGTTTAGGAAAAGAACACACATGAAATGACTCTGGTGGTGATTTAGGCAAGGAATACACATGCAATGACTCTGGTGGATCCATGTGGTTTAGAAAAGGAACACACATGCAATGAATCTAGTGGTGGTTTAGGAAAATTAGAGACATGCAATGAGTCTGGTGGTGGTTTAGGAAAAGAACAAACATAAAATGACTCTGGTGGATCCTTGTGGTTTAAGAAAAGAACACACATGCAATGACACTGGTGGATCCATGTGGTTTAGGAAAATAAGACACATGCAATGACTCTAGTGGTGGTTTAGGAAAATAAGACACATGCAATGACTCTAGTGGTGGTTTAGGAAAATAACACACATACAATGACTCTGGTGGATCCATGTGGTTTAGGAAAAGAAGAGACCTGCAATGAGTCTGGTGGTTCTTTAGGAAAGGAACACACATGCAATGACACTGGTGGATCCATGTGGTTTAGGAAAAGAAGACACATGCAATGACTCTGGTGGTAGTTTACGAAAGGAACACCCATGCAATGACACTGGTGGATCCATGTGGTTTAGGAAAAGAACACACATGCAATGACTCTGGTGGTGGGTTAGGAAAGGAAGACACATGTAATGACTCTGGACGTGGTTTAGGAAAGGAACACACATGCTATGACACTAGTGGATCCATGTGGTTCAGTAAAGGAACACACATGCCATGGCTCTGGTGGATCCATGTGGTTTAGGAAAGGAACACACATGCAATGCCTCTGGTGGATCCATGTGGTTTAGGAAAAGAACACACATGTAATGACTCTAGTGGTGGTATATGAAAAAAAGACACATGCAATGACTCTAGTGGTGGTTTAGGAAACTAGCACACATGGAATGACACTGGTGGATCCATGTGGTTTAGGATAAGCACACACATGCAATGACACTTGTGGATCCATGTGGTTTAGGAAAAGAACACACATGCAATGACTGTAGTGGTGTTTTGGGAAAAGAACACACATGCAATGATACTGGTGGCTCCATGTGGTTTAGAAAAAGAACACACATGCAATGACTCTGGTGGTGATTTAGGAAAGGAATACATATGCAATGACTCTGTATGTGGTTTAGGAAAGGAACACACATGCAATGACACTGGTGGATCCATGTGGTTTAGGAAAAGAACACACATGCAATGACTCTAGTGGTGGTTTAGGACGAGAACACACATGCAATGACTCTGGTGGATCCATGTGGCTTAGGGAAATAAGACACATGCAATGACTCTGGTGGTGGTTTAGGAAACAAATACACATGAAATGACTCTAGTGGTGGTCTAGGAAAGGAACACACATGCAATGACTATGGTGGTGGTTTAGGAAAAGAACACACATGCAATGTTTGTGGTGGTGGTATATGAAAATAACACACATGAAATTACTCTAGTGGTGGTTTAGGAAAGGACCACACATGCAATGACACTAGTGTATCCATGTGATTTAGGAAAAGAACACACATGGAATGACTCTAGTGGTGGGTTAGGAAAGGAACACACATGCAATGACTCTGGTGTCTCCATGTGGTTTAGGAAAAGAACACACATGAAATGACTCTAGTGGTGGTTTAGGAAAGGAATACACATGCAGTGACTCTGGTGTCTCCATGTGGTTTAGGAAAAGAACACACATGAAATGACTCTAGTGGTGGTTTAGGAAACGAACACACATGCAATGACTCTTGTGGATCCATGTGGTTTAGGAAATGAACACACATGTAATGAATCTAGTGGTGTTTTAGGAAAAGAAGACACATGCAATGACTCTGGTGGTGGTCTAGGAAAAGAACACACATGAAATGACTTTGGTGGATCCATGTGGTTTAGGAAAAGAACACACATGCAATGAATCTAGTGGTAGTTTGGGAAAATAAGACACATGCAATGATTCTGGTGGATCCATGTGGTTTAGCAAAAGAACACACACATAATGACTCCGGTGGTGGTTTAGGAAAGGTATACATATGCCATGACTCTGTATGTGGTTTAGGAAAGGAACATACATGCAATGACACTGGCGGATCCATGTGGTTTAGGAAAAGAACACACATGCAATGACTCTAGTGGTGGTTTAGGAAAATAACGCACATGCAATGACTCTGGTGGAGCCATGTGGTTTAGGAAAATAACACACATGCAATGACTCTGGTGGAGCCATCTGGTTTAGGGAAAGAAGACACATGCAATGACTCTGGATGTGGTTTAGGAAAGGAAAAAAAATGCAATGGCACTACTGGATCCATGTGGTTTAGGAAAAAAACAAACATGCAATGATTCTGGTGGTGGTTTAGGAAAGGAATACACATGCAATGACTCTGGATGTGGTTTAGGAAAGGAACACACATGCAATGTCACTGGTGGATCCATGTGGGTTTGGAAAAGAACACACATGCAATGACTCTGGTGGTGGTTTAGGAAAGGAACACACATGCAATGACTATGGTGAATCCATGTGGTTTAGGAAACGAACACACATGCAATGATAATGGTGGATCAATGTGGTTTAGAAAAGGAACACACATGCAATCACTCTAGTGGCTATTTAGGAAAAGAAGACACATGCAATGACTTTGGTGGTGGTTTAGGAAAAGAACACACATGAAATGACTCTGGTGGATCCATGTGGTTTAGGAAAAGAACACATATGCAATGACTCTATTGGTGGTTTAGGAAAAGAACACACATGCAATGACACTAGTGGATCCATGCGGTTTAGGAAAGGAACACATATGCAATGACACTGGTGGATCCATGTGCTTTATGAAAGGAACACACTTGCAATGACACTAGTGGATCCGTGCGGTTTAGGAAAAGAACACACATCCAATGACTCTGGTGGTGGTTTAGGAAAGGAACACACAAGGAATGACACTGGTCAATCCATGTGATTTAGGAAAAGGACACACATGCAATGACTCTGGTGGTGGTTTAGGAAAAGAAGACACATGCAATGACTCTGGTGGTGGTTTAGAAAAAGAACACACATGCAATGATTCTGGTGGATCCATGTGGTTTAGGAAAAGAAGACACATGCAATGACTCGGGTGTGCGTTTAGGAAAGGAACACACATGCAATCATACTAGTGGATCCATGTGGTTTAGGAAAGGAACACACATGCAATGACTCTGGTGTCTCCATGTGGTTTAGGAAAAGAACACACATGAAATGACTCTAGTGGTGGTTTAGGAAAGGAACACACATGCAATGACTCTGGTGGATTCACGTGGTTTAGGAAAGGAACACACATGCAATGATTCAGGTGGATCCATCTGGTTTATGAAAATAACACACATGCAATGACTCTGGTAGATCCATGTGGTTTAGGAAAAGAACACACATGAAATGAATCTAGTGGTGGTTTAGGAAAGGAACACACATCCAATGACGGTGGTGGTGGTTTAGGAAAAGTACACACATGCAATGACTATGGTGGTAGTTTAGCAAAAGAACAGACATGAAATGACTCTAGTGGTGGTTTTTGAAAGGAACACACATGCAATGCCTGTCGTGGATCCATGTGGTTTAGGAAAGGAACACACATGCAATGACTATAGTTTGTCCATGTGGTTTAGGAAAGGAACACACATGTAATGACTCTAGTTGATCCATGTGGTTGATGCAAGGAACACACATGCAATGACACTGGTGGATCCATGTTGTTTAGAAAAACAACAAACATGCAATGACTCTGGTGTAGGTTAAGGAAAGGAACACATATGCAATGACTATGGCAGATCCATGTGGTTTAGGAAAGGAATACACACGCAATAACACTGGTGGATCCATGTGGTTTAGAAAGGAATGCACATGCAATGACTCTAGTGGTGGTTTAGGAAAAGAAGACACATGTAATGACTCTGGTGGTGGTTTAGGAAAACAACACACATGAAATGACTCTTGTGGATCGATGTGGTTTCGGGAAAGAACACACATGCAATGACTCCAGTGGTGGTTTAGGAAAAGAACACACATGCAATGACACTGGTCGATCCATCTGATTTAGGAAAAGGACACGCATGCAATGACTCTAGTGGTGGTTTAGAAAAACAAGACACATGCAATGATTCTGGTGGTGGTTTAGGAAAAGAACACACATGCAATGACTATGGTGGATCCATGTGGTTTAGGAAAAGAAGACACATGCAATGACTCTGGTGGGGGTTTAGGAAAGGAACACACATGCAATGACACTATTGTATCCATGTGGTCTAGGAAAAGAACACACATGCAATAACTTTGGTGAATCCATGTGGTTTAGGAAAGGAACACACATGCAATGATTCTGGTGGATCCATCTGGTTTATTAAAGGAACAGACATGCAATGGCACTGGTGGATCCATGTGGTTTAGGAAAGAACACACATGAAATGACTCTGGTGGTGGTTTATGAAAGAAACACACATGCAATGACTCTGCTGGGTCCATGTGGTTTAGGAAAGGAACACACATGCAATGAATCTAGTGGTGGTTTAGGAAAAGAATACACATGCAATGACTCTAGTGGTGGTTTAGGAAAAGAACATACATGAAATGATTCGGGTGGATCCATGTGGTTTAGGAAAAGAACACACATGCAATGACTCTAGTGGTGGTTTGGGAAAAGAACACACATGCAATTATACTGGTGGCTCCATGTGGTTTAGGAAAAGAACACACATGCAATGACTCTGGTGGTGGTTTAGGAAAGGAATACACATGCAATGACTCTGTATGTGGTTTAGGAAAGGAACACACATGCAATGACACCGGTGGATCCATGTGGTTTAGGAAAAGAACACACATGCAATGACACTAGTGGTGGTTTAGGAAGATAACACACATGCAATGACTCTGGTGGATCCATGTGGCTTAGGGAAATAAGACACATGCAATGTCTCTGGTGGTGGTTTAGGAAAGGAATACACATGAAATGACTCTAGTGGTGGTTTAGGAAAGGAACACACATGCAATGACTGTGGTGGTGGTTTAGGAAAAGAACACACATGCAATGTTTATGGTGGTGGTATATGAAAATAACACACATGAAATTACTCTAGTGGTGGTTTAGGAAAGGACCACCCATGCAATGACACTAGTGTATCCATGTGATTTAGGAAAAGAACACACATGCAATGACTCTAGTGGTGGGTTAGGAAAGGAACACACATGCAATGACTCCGGTGTCTCCATGTGGTTTAGGAAAAGAACACACATGAAATGACTCTAGTGGTGGTTTAGGAAAGGAACACACATGCAATGACTCTGGTGGATCCATGTGGTTTAGGAAATGAACACACATGCAATTAATCTAGTGGTGTTTTAGGGAAAGAAGACACATGCAATGACTCTGGTGGTGGTTTAGGAAAAGAAAACACATGAAATGACTCTGGTGGATCCATGTGGTTTAGGAAAAGAACACACATGCAATGAATCTTTTGGTGGTTTGGGAAAACAACACACATGCAATGATACTGGTGGATCCATGTGGTTTAGGAAAAGAACACACACATAATGACTCCAGTGGTGGTTTAGGAAAGGTATGCACATGCAATGACTCTGTATGTGGTTTAGGAAAGGAACATACATACAATGACACCGGTGGATCCATGTGGTTTAGGAAAAGAACACACATGCAATGACTCTAGTGGTGGTTTAGGAAAAGAACACACATGCAATGACTATGGTGGTGGTTTAGGAAAATAACACAGATGCAATGACTCTGGTGGATCCATGTGGTATAGGGAAATAAGACACGTGCAATGACTCTGGATGTGGTTTAGGAAAGGAAAACACATGCAATGACACTACTAGATCGATCTGGTTTTGGAAAATAGCATACATGTAATGACTCTAGTGGTGGTTTCAGAAAGGAAGATACATGCAATGACTCTGGATGTGGTTTAGGAAAGGAACACAGATGCAATGACACTGGTTGATCCATGTGGCTTAGGAACAGAACACACATGCAATGACTCTGGTGGTGGTTTAGGAAAGGAAGACACATGCAATGACTGTGGCGGATCCATGTGGCTTAGGAAAGGAACACACATGCAATGATACTGGTGGATCAATGTGGTTTAGAAAAGGAACACACATGCAATAACTCTAGTGGCTGCTTAAGAAAACAAGACACATGTAATTACTCTAGTGGTGGTTTAGGAAAAACACACATGAAATGACTCTCGTGGATCCATGTGGTTTAGGAAAAGAACACACATGCAATGACTCTAGTGGTGGTTTTGGAAAAGAACAAACATGCAATGACACTAGTCGATCCATGTGATTTAGGAAAAGGATACACATGAAATGACTCTGGTGGTGGTTTAGGAAAAGAAGATACACGTAGACTCTGGTGGTGGTTTAGGAAAATAACACACATGCAATGACTCTAGTGGATCCATGTGGTTTAGGAATAGAACACACATGCAATGACTGGTGGGGGTTTAGGAAAGGAACACACATGCAAAGACACTAGTGGATCCATGTGGTTTACGAAAAGAACACACATGCAATGACTCTGGTGGATCCAAGTGGTTTAGGAAAGAAACACATATGCAATGATTCTGGTGGATCCATGTGGTTTATGAAAGGAACACACATGCAATGTCACTGGTGGATCCATATGGTTTAGGAAAAGAACACACATGAAATGACTCTGGTGGTGATTTAGGCAAGGAATACACATGCAATGACTCTGGTGGATCCATGTGGTTTAGAAAAGGAACACACATGCAATGAATCTAGTGGTGGTTTAGGAAAATTAGAGACATGCAATGAGTCTGGTGGTGGTTTAGGAAAAGAACAAACATAAAATGACTCTGGTGGATCCTTGTGGTTTAAGAAAAGAACACACATGCAATGACACTGGTGGATCCATGTGGTTTAGGAAAATAAGACACATGCAATGACTCTAGTGGTGGTTTAGGAAAATAAGACACATGCAATGACTCTAGTGGTGGTTTAGGAAAATAACACACATACAATGACTCTGGTGGATCCATGTGGTTTAGGAAAAGAAGAGACCTGCAATGAGTCTGGTGGTTCTTTAGGAAAGGAACACACATGCAATGACACTGGTGGATCCATGTGGTTTAGGAAAAGAAGACACATGCAATGACTCTGGTGGTAGTTTACGAAAGGAACACCCATGCAATGACACTGGTGGATCCATGTGGTTTAGGAAAAGAACACACATGCAATGACTCTGGTGGTGGGTTAGGAAAGGAAGACACATGTAATGACTCTGGACGTGGTTTAGGAAAGGAACACACATGCTATGACACTAGTGGATCCATGTGGTTCAGTAAAGGAACACACATGCCATGGCTCTGGTGGATCCATGTGGTTTAGGAAAGGAACACACATGCAATGCCTCTGGTGGATCCATGTGGTTTAGGAAAAGAACACACATGTAATGACTCTAGTGGTGGTATATGAAAAAAAGACACATGCAATGACTCTAGTGGTGGTTTAGGAAACTAGCACACATGGAATGACACTGGTGGATCCATGTGGTTTAGGATAAGCACACACATGCAATGACACTTGTGGATCCATGTGGTTTAGGAAAGTAACACACATGCAATGTCACTGGTGGATCCATGTGGTTTAGGAAAAGAACACACATGAAATGACTCTGGTGGTGATTTTGGAAAGGAATACACATGCAATGACTCTGGTGGATCCATGTGGTTTAGAAAAGGAACACACATGCAATGAATCTAGTGGTGGTTTAGGAAAATTAGACACATGCAATGAGTCTGGTGGTGGTTTAGGAAAAGAACAAACATAAAATGACTCTCGTGGATCCATGTAGTTTAGGAAAAGAAGAGACATGCAATGAGTCTGGTGGTTCTTTAGGAA
Source organism: Avena eriantha (assembly GCA_910589775.1). Taxonomy (NCBI): domain Eukaryota; kingdom Viridiplantae; phylum Streptophyta; class Magnoliopsida; order Poales; family Poaceae; genus Avena; species Avena eriantha. The sequence goes on from CAJUXJ010002293.1 coordinate 20,951, forward strand.
AGGAACACACATGCTATGACACTAGTGGATCCATGTGGTTTAGTAAAGGAACACACATGCCATGGGTCTGGTGGATCCATGTAGTTTAGGAAAGGAACACACATGCAATGCCTCTGGTGGATCCATATGGTTTAGGAACAGAACACACATGTAATGACTCTAGTGGTGGTATAGGAAAAGAACACACATGCAATGACTCTAGTGGTGGTTTAGGAAACTAGCACACATGGAATGACACTGGTGGATCCATGTGGTTTAGGAAAAGAACGCACATGTAATGACTCTGGTGGTGGTTTAGGAAAGGAAGACAGATGCAATGACTATGGTGGATCCATGTGGTTTAGGAAAAGAACACACATGCAATGAATCTAGTAGTGGGTCCATGTGGTTTAGGAAACGAACACACATGCAATTACTCTAGTGGTGGTTTAGAAAATGAATATACATGCAATGACTCTACCGGATCCATGTGGTTTAGGATAAGAACACACATGCAATGAAACTTGTGGATCCATGTGGTTTAGGAAAGGAACACACATGCAATGACTGTATTGGCGGTTTAGGAAAAGAAGACACATAAATGACGGTGGTGGTGGTTTAGAAAAAGAACACACATGCAATGACTGTGGTAGATCCATGTGGTTTAGGAAAAGAACACACATGCAATGACACTGGTGGTGGTTTAGGAAAGGAACACACATGCAATGACGGTGGTGGTGGTTTAGGAAAAGAACACACATTCAATGACTATGGTGGTGGTTTAGGAAAATAACCCACATGAAATGACTCTAGTGGTGGTTTAGGAAAGTAACACACATGCAACGACACTGGTGGATCCATGTGGTTTAGGAAAAGAACACACATGCAATGACTCTAGTGGTGGTTTAGGAAATGAACACACATGCAATGACTGTCGTGGATCCATGTAGTTTAGGAACGGAACACACACACACTGACTATAGTGTCTCCACGTGGTTTAGGAAAGGTACACACATGTAATGACTCTGGTGGATCCATGTGGTTTATGCAAGAAGCACACATGCAATGGCACTGGTGGATCCATGTGGTTTAGAAAAATAACAAACATGCAATGACTCTGGTGGTGGTTTAGTTAAGGAACACATATGCAATGACACTGGTGGATCCATGTGGTTTAGAAAGGAACACACATGCAATGACTCTGGTGGATCCATGTGGTTTAGAAAGGAACACACATGCAATGACTCTAGTGGTGGTTTAGGAAAACAAGACACATGCAATGACTCTGGTGGTGGTTTAGGAAAACAACACACATGAAATGACTCTAGTGGATCCATGTGGTTTAGGAAAAGAACACACGTGCAATGACTCGAGTGGTGGTTTAGGAAAAGAACAAACATGCAATGACACTGGTTGATCCATGTGATTTAGGAAAAGGCACACATGCAATGACACTTGTGGATCCATGTGGTTTAGGAAAGTAACACACATGCAATGTCACTGGTGGATCCATGTGGTTTAGGAAAAGAACACACATGAAATGACTCTGGTGGTGATTTAGGAAAGTAATACACATGCAATGACTCTGGTGGATCCATGTGGTTTAGAAAAGGAACACACATGCAATGAATCTAGTGGTGGTTTAGGAAAATTAGACACATGCAATGAGTCTGGTGGTGGTTTAGGAAAAGAACAAACATAAAATGACTCTAGTGGATCCTTGTGGTTTAGGAAAAGAACACACATGCAATGACACTGGTGGATCCATGTGGTTTAGGAAAATAAGACACATGCAATGACTCTAGTGGTGGTTTCGGAAAATAAGACACATGCAATGACTCTGGTGGTGGTTTAGAAAAATAACACACATACAATGACTCTCGTGGATCCATGTAGTTTAGGAAAAGAAGAGACATGCAATGAGTCTGGTGGTTCTTTAGGAAAGGAACACACATGCAATGACACTGGTGGATCCATGTGGTTTAGGAAAAGAAGACACATGCAATGGCTCTGGTGGTAGTTTACGAAAGGAACACCCATGCAATGACACTGGTGGATCCATGTGGTTTAGGAAAAGAACACACATGCAATGACTATGGTGGTGGGTTAGGAAAGGAATACACATGTAATGACTCTGGACGTGGTTTAGGAAAGGAACACACATGCTATGACACTAGTGGATCCATGTGGTTTAGTAAAGGAACACACATGCCATGGGTCTGGTGGATCCATGTAATTTAGGAAAGGAACACACATGCAATGCCTCTGGTGGATCCATGTGGTTTAGGAAAAGAACACACATGTAATGACTCTAGTGGTGGTATAGGAAAAGAACACACATGCAATGACTCTAGTGGTGGTTTAGGAAACTAGCACACATGGAATGACACTAGTGGATCCATGTGGTTTAGGAAAAGAACGCACATGTAATGACTCTGGTGGTGGTTTAGGAAAGGAAGACAGATGCAATGACTATGGTGGATCCATGTGGTTTAGGAAAAGAACACACATGCAATGAATCTAGTAGTGGGTCCATGTGGTTTAGGAAACGAACACACATGCAATTACTCTAGTGGTGGTTTAGAAAATGAATATACATGCAATGACTCTACCGGATCCATGTGGTTTAGGATAAGAACACACATGCAATGAAACTTGTGGATCCATGTGGTTTAGGAAAGGAACACACATGCAATGACTGTATTGGTGGTTTAGGAAAAGAAGACACATAAAGGACTGTGGTGGTGGTTTAGAAAAAGAACACACATGCAATGACTGTGGTAGATCCATGTGGTTTAGGAAAAGAACACACATGCAATGACACTGGTGGTGGTTTAGGAAAGGAACACACATGCAATGACGGTGGTGGTGGTTTAGGAAAAGAGCACACATTCAATGACTATGGTGGTGGTTTAGGAAAATAACCCACATGAAATGACTCTAGTGGTGGTTTAGGAAAGTAACACACATGCAACGACACTGGTGGATCCATGTGGTTTAGGAAAAGAACACACATGCAATGACTCTAGTGGTGGTTTAGGAAATGAACACACATGCAATGACTGTCGGGTGTCCATGTAGTTTAGGAACGGAACACACACACTGACTATAGTGTCTCCATGTGGTTTAGGAAAGGTACACACATGTAATGACTCTGGTGGATCCATGTGGTTTATGCAAGAAGCACACATGCAATGACACTGGTGGATCCATGTGGTTTAGAAAAATAACAAACATGCAATGACTCTGGTGGTTGTTTAGTTAAGGAACACATATGCAATGACACTGGTGGATCCATGTGGTTTAGAAAGGAACACACATGCAATGACTCTGGTGGATCCATGTGGTTTAGAAAGGAACACACATGCAATTACTCTAGTGGTGGTTTAGGAAAACAAGACACATGCAATGACTCTGGTGGTGGTTTAGGAAAACAACACACATGAAATGACTCTAGTGGATCCATGTGGTTTAGGAAAAGAACACACGTGCAATGACTCGAGTGGTGGTTTAGGAAAAGAACAAACATGCAATGACACTGGTTGATCCATGTGATTTAGGAAAAGGACACACATGCAATGAGTCTGGTGGTGGTTTAGGAAAAGAACACACATGCAATGACTATGGTGGATCCATGTGGTTTAGGAAAATAAGACACATGCAATGACTCTGGTGGGGCTTTAGGAAAGGAACACACATGCAATGACACTATTGGATCCATGTGCTTTAGGAAAAGAACACACATGCAATGACTCTGGTGGATCCATGTAGTTTAGGAAAGGAACACACATACAATGATTCTGGTGGATCCATCTGGTTTATGAAAGGAACACACATGCAATGAATCTAGTGGCGGTTTAGGAAAAGAACACACATGCGATGACTGTAGTGGTTGTTTAGGAAAAGAACACACATGAAATGACTTTGGTGGATCCATGTGGTTTAGGAAAAGAACACACATGCAATGACTGTAGTGGTGGTTTGGGAAAAGAACACACATGCAATGATACTGCTGGCTCCATGTGGTTTAGGAAAAGAACACACACGCAATGACTCTGCTGGTGGTTTAGGAAAGGAATACACATGCAATGACTCTGTATGTGGTTTAGGAAACGAGCACACATGCAATGACACTGGTGGATCCATGTGGTTTAGGAAAAGAACACACATGCAATGACTCTAGTGGTGGTTTAGGAAAAGAACACACATGCAATGACTCTGGTGGATCCATGTGGTTTAGGGAAAGAGACACATGCAATGACTCTGGGGTGGTTTAGGAAAGGAACACACATGAAATGACTCTAGTGGTGGTTTAGGAAAGGAACACACATACAATGACTATGGTGGTGGTGGTTTAGGAAAAGAGCACACATGCAATGACTGTGGTGGTATTTGAAAATAACACACATGAAATTACTCTAGTGGTGGTTTAGGAAAGGAACACACATGCAATGACACTAGTGTATCCATGTGATTTAGGAAAAGAACACACATGCAATGACTCTAGGGGTGGTTTAGGAAAGGAACACACATGCAATGACTCTGGTGTCTCCATGTGGTTTAGGAAAGGAACACACATGTAATGACTCTAGTGGATCTATGTGGTTTATGCAAGGAACACACATGCAATGACACTGGTGGATCCATGTGGTTTACGAAAACAACACACATGCAATGACTCTGGTGGTGGTTTAGGAAAGGAACACATATGCAATGACTATGGTGGATCCATGTGGTTTAGAAAAGGAACACACATGCAATGACACTGGTGGATCCATGTGGTTTAGGAAAGGAACACACATGTAATGCCTCTAGTGGCGGTTTAGGAAAAGAAGACACATGTAATGACTCTAGTGGTGGTTTAGGAAAAGAACACACATGAAATGACTCTGGTGGATCCATGTGGTTTAGGAAAAGAACACACATGCAATGACTCTGGTGGTGGTTTAGGAAAAGAACAAACATGAAATGACTCTGGTGGATTGATGACCCACAAGTATAGGGGGTGTATCGCAGTATTTTCGATAAGTAAGAGTGTCGAACCCAACGAGGAGCAGAAGGTGCTGGCTAGTGGTATGGATCAGGAATTCTCTGTAAATACTTAGCAAACAGATTTTTAGGGGTTTTTGATAAAGCAAGTAAATAAAGTACGAGTAAATAAAAGACAGTAGGAATAAATGCAGCAAGTGGCCCAATCCTTTATTCAGCAAAGGACAAGCCGGTTGTATTACTTAAGATGACCAAACCTTCTCGAGGACACATGGGAAGATTGTCAAGTGCTTTCGCTTCATATAGTTGATTAATCTTCTTTAGCTTGCTAAGTGTTGTGTGGGTGAACCTGTGCTAATGTACCGACCTTCCTAGGACTAATACATACTTGTGATTATACCCCTTGCAAACATCCGTAAGTACAATAAAGTAATTAAGGTAGAAACCTAACCACAGCTTTAAACTCTAAGACCCTTGCGTCCCTTGTGCAATGGTTTCCTAATGGGGGTTCAGGTTTTTGTCACTCCAGCAACCCCTACGATTAGTAGCCAAATACACAATGCATTCCCCTAGGCCCATATAGGTGAAGTGTCATGTAGTCAACGTTCACATGACACCACTAGAAGAAGTACACCACAACTTAAATATCAAACCATTGAATCTTCCTCAACATAACTCCACTACTAACAACATGACTTCTCCCATGTCCTCAAGAACAAAACGAACTACTCACAAGAAATCATATGGATCATGATCATAGATGGAATAATGATGTATAACAATCTGAACATAAATAATAATTCAATGGTTCACTCAATAGCATCAACTACAAAGAGTAATCAACACCGGGAAAGTTTCCGCTATGAACTATGCAAGATTCAACCCAATTGTTACAGCAATATGGAGATGGTGATGAGGGTAATGATGGTGATGATGGTGGTGGTGATGATGATGATCCCGATGAAGTCCAGCTTGATGGTGGTGTTGATGGAGATTATCTCCCCTCTCCGGGAAGGAATTCCCCCGACAGAAATTTGTCTGCCGGAGGGATATTTCTCTCTCGGTGTTTTCCGCCCCGCAGAGGCGGCAGAATCTTTCTGTGGTCGCTGCCCCAGTCTTAGGGTTTCGGGAGGAATATATACGCCAGAGTGGAGAGCCAGAGGTGGGCCAGGGCGGCCACACCACCTAGTAGCGTGACCTAGGGTGGCCGGCGCCAAGGGGTGGTGTGGGCCCCCTATCGCCCAACTCCACTCCTCCTTCTGGCTTCCTTCGTCTTCTGGAAAAATAGGATTTTCCGTATATTTTCCCGGATTTTCTGATCTTCTCGAATTTTGCCTCCAAACAGCACCTTTTCCATCCGAATCCTGACTGCGGCGGTCCATTCTCCAAAAGTCATCAACCATGCAAAAAAGATGAAATAACATAAGTATCATCTCTTAATATGAAATATATCAATGAATAACAGTGAATTATGATACAGAATAGTGATGCAAAATGGACGTATCATCTCCCCCAAGCTTAGACTTCGCTTGTCCCCAAGGGAAACTGAGCTCAATAAACATGGCCTTAGGTTTATGGAGTGAAGAGTCCATAAAAGAATACAGACAAGAAGCATCACTTTCATCAATACATAGATCATAATAGAAGACAACTCGCTATTATATAACTTAACTTCTAATAAGTAAAGGAAACACAATAAAGATACATAAAGTGAATCATAATTGGTAATGGCAAACTTAGCTCTTGGTCGAAGGATAGTTGATAATTTGCTGGAGTTCACAAATAACTAGTTTTCAATGAAAGCTTTCAAAGTAGTAATCACCAAGATAAGAGCAATGTGCAAAATAAGGAACATAAGAAACATGATTGAATAAATCATCATATGAATGAATGAAACACAACAACTCAAAATACTTGCTGAGATAGAAGGGAATAGGTTTACTGCCTCGACTAAAAAGTAAAGAAAGGCCCTTCACACAGGGGAGCAGGAATTTCAGGTTTCATAAAGAGCTCCCAAAAATTATGATACTTATTAGCTTTCAGCTCTCACTGCCCCTATCATAGGCATCTTTAGGTGATTAAGGTTAAAGTGATCAAATATGAGGATATGCTTGACAAGTTGTAAATTGAGAATCTCATGTCCCTTGAATACGAGAGTCGCTCCTCATGCTACTCAAGTTTAGTCACCGGTAAGTTCTTGTCATCGTAAGCACATGTGTAAAATAGAGAGCCGCCAACGGGGTACCCCTTGCCCGATGATACGGAAGAATCCCCATATCAAAATGACAAGGCAAGCAAACAACAAGCATCTTAGCAATCTTCTTATTTACCATGGGAATATGGTGCTTTTTTCTCTCTTTCCTCTTTTCATAATCTCTCTTTTTTTCTCAATATCGGACTCTTTTTTTATAAGAAGAATGCTTCGTAGATGCTCGTTATGGTTATGCTGCAGGTTTCCACCATGTCAGCATGGATTAGACCAGCGGCCTAGGCGTTTCTCTAACACACATGCATAAGTCCATGGAATTAGAAGATCCCCTTT
>CAJUXJ010002295.1:0-63478 GCA_910589775.1 Avena eriantha
AGGCCATGCACTGCTTACCGGAGTAGTTCGAGTGGCTTGCTGGTAGCACAGTGAGGCAGTGCACCGGTTGTAGACTGAGCATTTCATGGAGACCCTGCTCAGCATCTGCTATGTGCTAGTCCGTGCACTGCTTAGACTAGAAGTTCGAGTGGCTTGCTGGTAGGACATAGAGGCAGTGCATTGCTTGTATCCCGAGCAGTGCATGGCGTGCAGTGCTATGCATCAGGAGCCATGCGGTGCTTACAGGAGGAGTTCGAGTGGCTTGCTTGTAGGACAGGGAGGCAGTTCATTGTTTGTATGTTCAGCAGTGCATGGCATGCACTGCTGAGCATATGCGCTTTGCTGGGCAGTGCACTGCTTACAGTAGGTTTTCGAGTGGCTTGCTGGTAGCACAGGGCGCAGTGCATTTTTGTATCTTGGGCAGTGCATGGCGTGTAGTGCTGGTCATCTATTTTGTACTGAGTCGTGCACTGCTTACAGGAGGCCATGCACTGCTTACCGGGGTAGTTCGAGTGGCTTGCTGGTAGCACAGTGAGGCAGTGCACCGGTTGTAGACTGAGCAGTTCATGGAGTGCCCTGCTCAGCATCTGCTATGTGCTAGTCCGTGCACTGCTTAGACTAGAAGTTCGAGCTTGCTGGTAGGACATAGAGGCAGTGCATAGCTTGTATCCCGAGCAGTGCGTGGCGTGCAGTGCTGTGCATCAGGAGGCCATGCAGTGCTTACAGGAGGAGTTCGAGTGGCTTGCTTGTAGGACAGGGAGGCAGTTCATTGTTTGTATGTTCAGCAGTGCACGCGTGCACGCTGACCATCTGCGCTTTGCTGGGCAGTGCACTGCTTACAGTAGGTTTTCGAGTGCTTGCTGGTAGCACAGGGCCGCAGTGCATTGTTTGTATCTTGGGCAGTGCATGGCGTGTAGTGCTGGGCATCTGCGTTGTACTGAGTCGTGCACTGCTTACAGGAGGCCATGCACTGCTTACCGGAGTAGTTCGAGTGGCTTGCTGGTAGCACAGTGAGGCAGTGCACCGGTTGTAGACTGAGCAGTTCATGGAGTGCCCTGCTCAGCATCTGCTATGTGCTAGTCCGTGCACTGCTTAGACTAGAAGTTCGAGTGGCTTGCTGGTAGGACATAGAGGCAGTGCATAGCTTGTATCCCGAGCAGTGCGTGGCGTGCAGTGCTGCGCATCAGGAGGCCATGCAGTGCTTACAGGAGGAGTTCGAGTGGCTTGCTTGTAGGACAGGGAGGCAGTTCATTGTTGTAGTGTCATCAGTGCAGCGGCGTGCCACAGCTGACCATCTGCATCTTTTGCTGGACAGTGCACTGCTTAATAGTAAGGTTTTCGAGTGGCTTGCTGGTAGCACAGGGCCGCAGTGCATTGTTTGTAATCTTGGGCAGTGCATGGCGTGTAGTGCTGGGGCATCGTCGCTTTGTACTGAGTCGTGCACTGCTTACAGGAGAGGCCATGCACTGCTTACCGGAAGTAGTTCGAGTGGCTGCTGTAGCAACAGTGATGCAGTGCACCGGTTGTAGACTGAGCAGTTCATGGAGAGCCCTGCTCAGCATCTGCTATGTGCTAGTCTGTGCACTGCTTAGACTAGAAGTTTCGAGTGGCTTGCTGTAGGACATAGAGGCAGTGCATTGCTTGTATCCCGAGCAGTACATGGCGTGCAATGCTATGCATCAGGAAGCCATGCGGTGCTTACAGGAGGAGTTCAGTGGCTTGCTTGTAGGACAGGGAGGCAGTTCATTGTTTGTATGTTCAGCAGGGCATGTCATGCACTGCTGAGCGTCTGCGCTTTGCTGGGCAGTGCACTTCTTACAGTAAGATTTCGAGTGGCTTGCTGGTAGCATAGGGCCGCAGTGCATTGTTTGTATCTTGGGCAGTGCATGGCGTGTAGTGCTGGGCATCTGCGTTGTACTGAGTCGTGCACTGCTTACAGGAGGCCATGCACTGCGTACGGGAGTAGTTCGAGTGGCTTGCTGGTAGCACAGTGAGGCAGTGCACCGGTTGTAGAACTGAGCAGTTCACATGGAGATTCCCATGCGCAGCATCTGCTCTGTGCTAGGTTCCGTGCACTGCTTAGACTAGAAGTTCTGAGTGGCTTGCTGGTAGGACATAGAGGCAGTGCATAGCTTGTATCCCGAGCAGTTGTGTGGCGTGTAGTGCTGCGCATCAGGAGGCCATGCAGTGCTTACAGGAGGAGTTCGAGTGGCTTGCTTGTAGGACAGGGAGGCAGTTCATTGTTTGTATGTTCAGCAGTGCATGGCATGCACTGCTGAGCGTATGCGCTTTGCTGGGGAGTGCACTGCTTATAGTAGGTTTTCGAGTGGCTTGCTGGTAGCACAGGGCGGCAGTGCATTTTTTGTATCTTGGCAGTGCATGGCGTGTAGTGATGGGCATCTATGTTGTACTGAGTCGTGCACTGCTTACAGGAGGCCATGCACTGCTACCCGGGGTAGTTCGAGTGACTTGCTGGTAGCACAGTGAGGCAGTGCACCGGTTGTAGACTGAGCAGTTCATGGAGTGCCCTGCTCAGCATCTGCTATGTGCTAGTCCGTGCACTGCTTAGACTAGAAGTTCGAGTGGCTTGCTGGTAGGACATAGAGGCAGTGCATAGCTTGTATCCCGAGCAGTGCGTGGCGTGCAGTGCTGCGCATCAGGAGGCCATGCAGTCCTTACAGGAGGAGTTCGAGTGGCTTGCTTGTAGGATAGGGAGGCAATTCATTGTTGTATGTTCAGCAGTGCACGGCATGCACAACTGACCATCTGCGCTTTGCTGGGCAGTGCAGCTGCTTACAGTAGGTTTTCGAGTGGCTTGCTGGTAGCACAGGGCCGCAGTGCATTGTTTGTATCTTGGGCTAGTGCATGGCGTGAAGTGCTGGGCATCTGCGTTGTACTGAGTCGTGCACTGCTTACAGGAGGCCATGCACTGCTTACCGGAGTAGTTCGAGTGGCTTGCTGGTAGCACAATGAGGCTAGTGGCACCGGTTGTCAGACTGAGCAGTTCATGGAGTGCCCTGCTTAGCATCTGCTCTGTGCTAGTCCATGCACTGCTTGGACTAAGTTCGAGTGGCTTGTTGGTAGGACCTAGAGGCAGTGCATAGCTTGTATCCCGAGCAGTCCATGATGTGCAATGCTGTGCATCAGGAGACCATGTAGTGCTTATAGGAGCAGTTCGAGTGGCTTGCTTGTAGGACAGGGAGGCAGTTCATTGTTTGTATGTTCAGCAGTGCACAGCTTGCACTGCCGAGAATCTGCGCTTTGCTGGGCAGTGCACTGCTTACAGTAGGATTTCGAGTGGCTTGCTGGTAGCACAGGGCCACAGCGCATTGTTTGTATCTTGGGCAGTGCATGGCGTGTAGTGCTGGGCATCTGCGTTGTACTGAGTCGTGCACTGCTTACAGGAGGCCATGTACTGCTTACCGGAGTAGTTCGAGTGGCTTGATGGTAGCACAGTGAGGCAGTGCACCGGTTGTCGACTGAGCAGTTCATGGAGTGCCTTGCTCAGCATCTTCTCTATGCTAGTCCGTGCACTGCTTAGACTAGAAGTTCGAGTGGCTTGCTGGTACGACATAGAGGCAGTGCATAGCTGTATCCCGAGCAGTGCGTGGCGTGCAGTGCTGTGCATCAGGAGGCCATGCAGTGCTTACAGGAGGAGTTCGAGTGGCTTGCTTGTAGGACTAGGGAGGCAGTTCATTGTTTGTATGTTTAGCAGTGCACGGCGTGCACTGCTGAGCATCTGCGCTTTGCTGGGCAGTGCACTGCTTATAGTAGGTTTTCGAGTGGCTTGCTGGTAGCACAGGGCCACAGTGCATTGTTTGTATCTTGGGCAGTGCATGGCGTGTAGTGCTGGGCATCTGCGTTGTACTGAGTCGTGCACTGCTTACAGGAGGCCATGTACTGCTTACCGGAGTAGTTCGAGTGGCTTGATGGTAGCACAGTGAGGCAGTGCACCGGTTGTAGACTGAGCAGTTCATGGAGTGCCTGCTCAGCATCTTCTCTATGCTAGTCCGTGCACTGCTTAGACTAGAAGTTCGAGTGGCTTGCTGGTACGACATAGAGGCAGTGCATAGCTTGTATCCCGAGCAGTGCGTGGCGTGCAGTGCTGTGCATCAGGAGGCCATGCAGTGCTTACAGGAGGAGTTCAAGTGGCTTCCTTGTAGGACAAGGAGGCAGTTCATTGTTTGTATGTTCAGCAGTGCACGGCGTGCACATGCTGAGCATCTGCGCTTTGCTGGGCAGTGCAATGCTTATAGTAGGTTTTCGAGTGTCTTGCGGGTAGCACAGGGCCGTAGTGCATTATTTGTATCTTGGGCAGTGCATGGCGTGTAGTGCTAGGCATCTGCGTTGTACTGAGTCGTGCACTACTTACAGGAGGCCATGCACTGCTTACCGGAGTAGTTTGAGTGGCTTGCTGGTAGCACAGTGAGGCAGTGCACCGGTTGTAGACTGAGCAGTTCATGGAGAGCCCTGCTCAGCATCTGCTATGTGCTAGTCCGTGCACTGCTTAGACTAGAAGTTCGAGTGGCTTGCTGGTAGGACATAGAGGCAGTGCATTGCTTGTATCCCGAGCAGTACATGGCGTGCAGTGCTATGCATCAGGAAGCCATGCGGTGCTTATAGGAGGAGTTCGAGTGGCTTGCTTGTAGGACAGGGAGGCAGTTCGTTGTTTGTATGTTCAGCAGTGCACGGCTTGCAATGCTGAGCATCTGCGCTTTGCTGGGCAGTGCACTGCTTATAGTAGGTTTTCGAGTGTCTTGCTGGTAGCACAGGGCCGCAGTGCATTGTTTCTATCTTGGGCAGTGCATGGCGTGTAGTGCTAGGCATCTGCGTCAAACTGAGTCGTGCACTGCTTACAGGAGGAAATGCACTGCTTACCGGAGTAGTTCGAGTGGCTTGCTGGTAGCACAGTGAGGCAGTGCACCGGTTGTAGACTGAGTAGTTCATGGAGAGCCCTGCTCAGCATCTGCTATGTGCTAGTCCGTGCACTGCTTAGACTAGAAGTTCGAGTGGCTTGCTGGTAGGACATAGAGGCAGTGCATTGCTTGTATCCCGAGCAGTACATGGCGTGCAGTGCTATGCATCAGGAAGCCATGCGGTGCTTATAGGAGGAGTTCGAGTGGCTTGCTTGTAGGACAGGGAGGCAGTTCGTTGTTTGTATGTTCAGCAGTGCACGGCATGCACTGCTGAGCGTCTGCGCTTTGCTGGGCAGTGCACTGCTTACAGTAGGTTTTCGAGTGGCTTGCTGGTAGCACAGGGCGGTAGTGCATTGTTTGTATCTTGGGCAGTACATGGCATGTAGTGCTGGGCATCTGCGTTGTACTGAGTCGTGCACTGCTTACAGGAGGCCATGTACTGCTTACCGGAGTAGTTCGAGTGGCTTGATGGTAGCACAGTGAGGCAGTGCACCGGATGTAGACTGAGCAGTTCATGGAGTGCCCTGCTCAGCATCTGCTCTGTGCTAGTCCGTGCACTGCTTAGACTAGAAGTTCGAGTGGCTTGCTGGTAGGACATAGAGGCAGTGCATAGCTTGTATCCCGAGCAGTGTGTGGCGTGTAGTGTTGTGCATCAGGAAGCCATGCAGTCCTTACAGGAGGAGTTCGAGTGGCTTCCTTGTAGGACAGGGAGGCAGTTCATTGTTTGTATGTTCAGCAGTGCACGGCATGCACTGCTGAGCGTCTGCGCTTTGCTGGGCAGTGTACTGCTTACAGTAGGTTTTCGAGTGGCTTGCTGGTAGCACAGGGCGGCAGTGCATTGTTTGTATCTTGGGAAGTACATGGCATGTAGTGCTGGGCATCTGCGTTGTACTGAGTGGTGCACTGCTTACAGGAGGCCATGTACTGCTTACCGGAGTAGTTCGAGTGGCTTGATGGTAGCACAGTGAGGCAGTGCACCGGTTGTAGACTGATGAGTTCATGGAGTGCCTTGCTCAGCATCTGCTCTGTGCTAGTCCGTGCACTGCTTAGACTAGAAGTTCGATTGGCTTGCTGGTAGGACATAGAGGCAGTGCATAGCTTGTATCCCGAGCAGTGCGTGGCGTGCAGTGCTGCGCATCAGGAGGCCATGCAGTCCTTACAGGAGGAGTTCGAGTGGCTTGCTTGTAGGATAGGGAGGCAGTTCATTGTTTGTATGTTCAGTAGTGCACGGCATGCACAGCTGACCATCTGCGCTTTGCTGGGCAGTGCACTGCTTACAGTAGGTTTTCGAGTGGCTTGCTGGTAGCACAGGGCCGCAGTGCATTGTTTGTATCTTGGGCAATGCATGGCGTGTAGTGCTAGGCATCTGCGTTGTACTGAGTCGTGCACTGCTTATAGGAGGCCATGCACTGCTTACGGGAGTAGTTCGAGTGGCTTGCTGGTAGCACAGTGAGGCAGTCCACCGGTTGTAGACTGAGTAGTTCATGGAGTGCCCTGCTTAGCATCTGCTCTGTGCTAGGCCATGCACTGCTTAGACTAAGTTCGAGTGGCTTGTTGGTAGGACCTAGAGGCAGTGCATAGCTTGTATCCCGAGCAGTCCATGATGTGCAGTGCTGTGCATCAGGAGACCATGTAGTGCTGATAGGAGCAGTTCGAGTGGCTTGCTTGTAGGACAGGGAGGCAGTTCATTGTTTGTATGTTCAGCAGTGCACGGCTTGCACTGCCGAGAATCTGCGCTTTGCTGGGCAGTGCACTGCTTATAGTAGGTTTTCGAGTGTCTTGCTGGTAGCACAGGGCCGCAGTGCATAGTTTGTATCTTGGGCAGTGCATGGCGTGTAGTGCTGGGCATCTGCGTTGTACTGAGTCGTGCACTGCTTATAGGAGGCCATGCACTGCTTACCGGAGTAGTTCGAGTGGCTTGCTGGTAGCACAGTGAGGCAGTGCACCGGTTGTAGACTGAGCAGTTCATGGAGAGCCCTGCTCAGCATCTGCTATGTGCTAGTCCGTGCACTGCTTAGACTAGAAGTTTGAGTGGCTTGCTGGTAGGACATAGAGGCAGTGCATTGCTTGTATCCCGAGCAGTCCATGGCGTGCAGTGCTATGCATCAGGAAGCCATGCGGTGCTTATAGGAGGAGTTCGAGTGGCTTGCTTGTAGGACAGGGAGGCAGTTCATTGTTTGGATGTTCAGCAGTGCATGGCATGCACTGCTGAGCATCTGCACTTTGCTGGGCAGTGCACTACTTACAGTAGGATTTCGAGTGGCTTGCTGGTAGCACAGGGCCGCAGTGCATTGTTTGTATCTTGGGTAGTGCATGGCGTGTAGTGCTGGGCATCTGCGTTGTATTGAGTCGTGCACTGCTTACAGGAGGCCATGCACTGCTTACGGGAGTAGTTCGAGTGGCTTGTTGGTAGCATAGTGAGGCAGTGCACCGGTTGTAGACTGAGCAGTTCATGGAGTGCCCTGCTCAGCATCTGCTCTTTGCTAGTCCGTGCACTGCTTAGACTAGAAGTTCGAGTGGCTTGCTGGTAGGACATAGAGGCAGTGCATAGCTTGTATCCCGAGCAGTGTGTGGCGTGTAGTGCTGTGCATCTGGAGGCCATGCAGTGCTTACAGGAGGAGTTCGAGTAACTTCCTTGTAGGACAAGGAGGCAGTTCATTGTTTGTATGTTCAGCAATGCACGGCATGCACTGCTGAGCGTCTGCGCTTTGCTGGCCAGTGCACTGCTTACAGTAGGTTTTCGAGTGGCTTGTTGGTAGCACAGGGCGGTAGTGCATTGTTTGTATCTTGGGCAGTACATGGCATGTAGTGCTGGGCATCTGCGTTGTACTAAGTCGTGCACTGCTTACAGGAGGCCATGTACTGCTTACCGGAGTAATTCGAGTGGTTTGATGGTAGCACAGTGAGGCAGTGCACCGGATGTAGACTGAGCAGTTCATGGAGTGCCCTGCTCAGCATCTGCTCTGTGCTAGTCCGTGCACTGCTTAGACTAGAAGTTCGAGTGGCTTGCTGGTAGGACATAGAGGCAGTGCATAGCTTGTATCCCGAGCAGTGCGTGGCGTGCAGTGCTGCCCATCAGGAGGCCATGCAGTCCTTACAGGAGGAGTTCGAGTGGCTTGCTTGGAGGATAGGGAGGCAGTTCATTGTTGTATGTTCAGGAGTGCACGGTGTGCACAGCTGACCATCTGCGCTTTGCTGGACAGTGCACTGCTTACAGTAGGTTTTCGAGTGGCTTGCTGGTAGCACAGGGCCGCAGTGCATTGTTTGTATCTTGGGCAGTGCATGGCGTGTAGTGCTGGGCATCTGCGTTGTACTGAGTCGTGCACTGCTTACAGGAGGCCATGCACTGCTTACCGGAGTAGTTCGAGTGGCTTGCTGGTAGCACAGTGAGGCAAGTGCACCGGTTGTAGACTGAGCAGTTCATGGAGAGCCCTGCTCAGCATCTGCTATGTGCTAGTCCGTGCACTGCTTAGACTAGAAGTTCGAGTGGCTTGCTGGTAGGACATAGAGGCAGTGCATTGCTTGTATCCCGAGCAGTACATGGCGTGCAATGCTATGCATCAGGAAGCCATGCAGGTGCTTACAGGAGGAGTTCAAGTGGCTTGCTTGTAGGACAGGGAGGCAGTTCATTGTTTGTATGTTCAGCAGGGCATGTCATGCACTGCTGAGCGTCTGCGCTTTGCTGGGCAGTGCACTGCTTACAGTAAGATTTCGAGTGGCTTGCTGGTAGCATAGGGCCGCAGTGCATTGTTTGTATCTTGGGCAGTGCATGGCGTGTAGTGCTGGGCATCTGCGTTGTACTGAGTCGTGCACTTCTTACAGGAGGCCATGCACTGCTTACCGGGAGTAGTTCGAGTGGCTTGCTGGTAGCACAGTGAGGCAGTGCACCGGTTGTAGACTGAGCAGTTCATGGAGTGCCCTGCTCAGCATCTGCTCTGTGCTAGTCCGTGCACTGCTTAGACTAGAAGTTCGAGTGGCTTGCTGGTAGGACATAGAGGCAGTGCATAGCTTGTATCCCGAGCAGTGCGTGGCGTGCAGTGCTGCGCATCAGGAGGCCATGCAGTCCTTACAGGAGGAGTTCGAGTGGCTTGCTTGTAGGATAGAGAGGCAGTTCATTGTTTGTATGTTCAGCAGTGCACGGCATGCACTGCTGAGCGTATGCGCTTTGCTGGGCAGTGCACTGCTTACAGTAGGTTTTCGAGTGGCTTGCTGGTAGCACAGGGCGGCAGTGCATTTTTTGTATCTTGGGCAGTGCATGGCGTGTAGTGATGGGCATCTATGTTGTACTGAGTCGTGCACTGCTTACAGGAGGCCATGACTGCTTACCGGGGTAGTTCGAGTGACTTGCTGGTAGCACAGTGAGGCAGTGCACCGGTTGTAGACTGAGCAGTTCATGGAGTGCCCTGCTCCGCATCTGCTATGTGCTAGTCCGTGCACTGCTTAGACTAGAAGTTCGAGTGGCTTGCTGGTAGGACATAGAGGCAGTGCATTGCTTGTATCCCGAGCAGTACATGGCGTGCAGTGCTGTGCATCAGGAGAGCCATGCGGTGCTTACAGGAGGAGTTCGAGTGGCTTGCTTGTAGGATAGGGAGGCGGTTCATTGTTTGTATGTTCAGCAGTGCATGGCTTGCACTGCCGAGAATCTGCGCTTTGCTGGGCAGTGCACTGCTTATAGTAGGTTTTCGAGTGGCTTGCTGGTAGCACAGAGGCCACAAGTGCATTGTTTGTATCTTGGGCAGTGCATGGCGTGTAGTGCTAGGCATCTGCGTTGTACTGAGTCGTGCACTGCTTACAGGAGGCGATGCACTTCTTACCGGAGTAGTTCGAGTGGCTTGCTGGTAGCATAGTGAGGCAGTGCACCGGTTGTAGACTGAGCAGTTCATGGAGAGCCCTGCTCAGCATCTGCTATGTGCTAGTCCGTGCACTGCTTAGACTAGAAGTTCGAGTGGCTTGCTGGTAGGACATAGAGGCAGTGCATAGCTTGTATCCCGAGCAGTGCGTGGCGTGCAGTGCTGCGCATCAGGAGGCCATGCAGTGCTTACAGGAGGAGTTCGAGTGGCTTGCTTGTAGGACTAGGGAGGCAGTTCATTGTTGTATGTTCAGCAGTGCACGGCATGCACAACTGACCATCTGCGCTTTGCTGGGCAGTGCAGTGCTTACAGTAGGTTTTCGAGTGGCTTGCTGGTAGCACAGGGCCGCAGTGCATTGTTTGTATCTTGGGTAGTGCATGGCGTGAAGTGCTGGGCATCTGCGTTGTACTGAGTCGTGCACTGCTTACAGGAGGCCATGCACTGCTTACCGGAGTAGTTCGAGTGGCTTGCTGGTAGCACAATGAGGTAGTGGAACCGGTTGTCAATTGAGCAGTTCATGGAGTGCCCTGTTTAGCATCTGCTCTGTGCTAGTCCATGCACTGCTTGGACTAAGTTCGAGTGGCTTGTTGGTAGGACCTAGAGGCAGTGCATAGCTTGTATCCCGAGAAGTCCATGATGTGCAGTGTTGTGCATCAGGAGACCATGTAGTGCTTATAGGAGCAGTTCGAGTGGCTTGCTTGTAGGACAGGGAGGCAGTTCATTGTTTGTATGTTCAACAGTGCACAGCTTGCACTGCCGAGAATCTGCGCTTTGCTGGGCAGTGCACTGCTTACAGTAGGATTTCGAGTGGCTTGCTGGTAGCACAGGGCCACAGCGCATTGTTTGTATCTTGGGCAGTGCATGGCGTGTAGTGCTGGGCATCTGCGTTGTACTGATTCGTGCACTGCTTACAGGAGGCCATGCACTGCTTACCGGAGTAGTTCGAGTGGCTTGATGGTAGCACAGTGAGGCAGTGCACCGGTTGTCGACTGAGCAGTTCATGGAGTGCCTTGCTCAACATCTTCTCTATGCTAGTCCGTGCACTGCTTAGACTAGAAGTTCGAGTGGCTTGCTGGTACGACATAGAGGCAGTGCATAGCTTGTATCCCGAGCAGTGCGTGGCGTGCAGTGCTGTGCATCAGGAGGCCATGCAGTGCTTACAAGAGGAGTTCAAGTGGCTTCCTTGTAGGACAAGGAGGCAGTTCATTGTTTGTATGTTCAGCAGTGCACGGCTTGCAATGCTGAGCATCTGCGCTTTGCTGGGCAGTGCACTGCTTACAGTAGGTTTTCGAGTGGCTTGCTGGTAGCACAGGGCCGCAGTGCATTGTTTGTATCTTGGGCAGTGCATGGCGTGTAGTGCTGGGCATCTGCGTTGTACTGAGTCGTGCACTGCTTACAGGAGGCCATGCACTGCTTACCGGAGTAGTTCGAGTGGCTTGCTGGTAGCACAGTGAGGCAGTGCACCGGTTGTAGACTGAGCAGTTCATGGAGTGCCCTGCTTCAGCATCTGCTCTGTGCTAGTCCGTGCACTGCTTAGACTAGAAGTTCGAGTGGCTTGCTGGTAGGACATAGAGGCAGTGCATAGCTTGTATCCCGAGCAGTGCGTGGCGTGCAGTGCTTGGCATCAGGAGGCCATGCAGTGCTTACAGGAGGAGTTCGAGTGGCTTGCTTGTAGGACAGGGAGGCAGTTCATTGTTTGTATGTTCAGCAGTGCACGCGTGCACTGCTGAGCATCTGCGCTTTGCTGGGCAGTGCACTGCTTACAGTAGGTTTTCGAGTGGCTTGCTGGTAGCACAGGGCCGCAGTGCATTGTTTGTATCTTGGGCAGTGCATGGCGTGTAGTGCTGGGCATCTGCGTTGTACTGAGTCGTGCACTGCTTACAGGAGGCGATGCACTGCTTACCGGAGTAGTTCGAGTGGCTTGATGGTAGCACAGTGAGGCAGTGCACCGGTTGTCGACTGAGCAGTTCATGGAGTGCCCTGCTCAGCATCTGCTATGTGCTAGTCCGTGCACTGCTTAGACTAGAAGTTTGAGTGGCTTGTTGGTAGGACATAGAGGCAGTGCATTGCTTGTATCCCGAGCAGTACATGGCGTGCAGTGCTATGCATCAGGAAGCCATGTGGTGCTTATAGGAGCAGTTCGAGTGTCTTGCTTGTAGGACAGGGAGGCAGTTCGTTGTTTGTATGTTCAGCAGTGCACGCCATGCACTGCTGAGCATCTGCGCTTTGCTGGGCAGTGCACTGCTTATAGTAGGTTTTCGAGTGGCTTGCTGGTAGCACAGGGCCGCAGTGCATTGTTTGTATCTTGGGCAGTGCATGGCGTGTAGTGCTGGGCATCTGCGTTGTATTGAGTCGTGCACTGCTTACAGGAGGCCATGCACTGCTTACGGGAGTAGTTCGAGTGGCTTGCTCGTAGTACAGTGAGGCAGTGCACCGGTTGTAGACTGAGCAGTTCATGGAGTGCCCTGCTCAGCATCTGCTATGTGCTAGTCCGTGCACTGCTTAGACTAGAAGTTCGAGTGGCTTGCTGGTAGGACATAGAGGCAGTGCATAGCTTGTATCCCGAGCAGTACATGGCGTGCAGTGCTATGCATCAGGAAGCCATGTGGTGCTTATAGGAGGAGTTCGAGTGTCTTGCTTGTAGGATAGGGAGGCAGTTCATTGTTTGTATGTTCAGCAGTGCACGGCATGCACTGCTGAGCGTCTGCGCTTTGCTGGGCAGTGCACTGCTTACAGTAGGTTTTCGAGTGGCTTGCTGGTAGCACAGGGCCGCAGTGCATTGTTTGTATCTTGGGCAGTGCATGGCGTGTAGTGCTAGGCATCTGCGTTGTACTGAGTCGTGCACTGCTTACAGGAGGAAATGCACTGCTTACCGGAGTAGTTCGAGTGGCTTGCTGGTAGCACAGTGAGGCAGTGCACCGGTTGTAGACTGAGCAGTTCATGGAGAGCCCTGCTCAGCATCTGCTATGTGCTAGTCCGTGCACTGCTTAGACTAGAAGTTCGAGTGGCTTGCTGGTAGGACATAGAGGCAGTGCATAGCTTGTATCCCGAGCAGTGCGTGGCGTGCAGTGCTGCGCATCAGGAGGCCATGCAGTCCTTACAGGAGGAGTTCGAGTGGCTTGCTTGTAGGATAGGGAGGCAATTCATTGTTTGTATGTTCAGCAGTGCACGGCATGCACAACTGACCATCTGCGCTTTGCTGGGCAGTGCAGTGCTTACAGTAGGTTTTCGAGTGGCTTGCTGGTAGCACAGGGCCGCAGTGCATTGTTTGTATCTTGGGTAGTGCATGGCGTGAAGTGCTGGGCATCTGCGTTGTACTGAGTCGTGCACTGCTTACAGGAGGCCATGCACTTCTTACCGGAGTAGTTCGAGTGGCTTGCTGGTAGCACAATGAGGTAGTGGACCGATTGTCAATTGAGCAGTTCATGGAGTGCCCTGTTTAGCATCTGCTCTGTGCTAGTCCATGCACTGCTTGGACTAAGTTCGAGTGGCTTGTTGGTAGGACCTAGAGGCAGTGCATAGCTTGTATCCCGAGAAGTCCATGATGTGCAGTGTTGTGCATCAGGAGACCATGTAGTGCTTATAGGAGCAGTTCGAGTGGCTTGCTTGTAGGACAGGGAGGCAGTTCATTGTTTGTATGTTCAACAGTGCACAGCTTGCACTGCCGAGAATCTGCGCTTTGCTGGGCAGTGCACTTCTTACAGTAGGATTTCGAGTGGCTTGCTGGTAGCACAGGGCCACAGCGCATTGTTTGTATCTTGGGCAGTGCATGGCGTGTAGTGCTGGGCATCTGCGTTGTACTGATTCGTGCACTGCTTACAGGAGGCCATGCACTGCTTACCGGAGTAGTTCGAGTGGCTTGATGGTAGCACAGTGAGGCAGTGCACCGGTTGTCGACTGAGCAGTTCATGGAGTGCCTTGCTCAACATCTTCTCTATGCTAGTCCGTGCACTGCTTAGACTAGAAGTTCGAGTGGCTTGCTGGTACGACATAGAGGCAGTGCATAGCTTGTATCCCGAGCAGTGCGTGGCGTGCAGTGCTGTGCATCAGGAGGCCATGCAGTGCTTACAAGAGGAGTTCAAGTGGCTTCCTTGTAGGACAAGGAGGCAGTTCATTGTTTGTATGTTCAGCAGTGCACGGCTTGCAATGCTGAGCATCTGCGCTTTGCTGGGCAGTGCAATGCTTATAATAGGTTTTCGAGTGTCTTGCTGGTAGCACAGGGCCGCAGTGCATTGTTTGTATCTTGGGCAGTGCATGGCGTGTAGTGCTAGGCATCTGCGTTGTACTGAGTCGTGCACTGCTTACAGGAGGAAATGCACTGCTTACCGGAGTAGTTCGAGTGGCTTGCTGGTAGCACAGTGAGGCAGTGGACCGGTTGTCAATTGAGCAGTTCATGGAGTGCCCTGTTTAGCATCTGCTCTGTGCTAGTCCATGCACTGCTTGGACTAAGTTCGAGTGGCTTGTTGGTAGGACCTAGAGGCAGTGCATAGCTTGTATCCCGAGCAGTCCATGATGTGCAGTGTTGTGCATCAGGAGACCATGTAGTGCTTATAGGAGCAGTTCGAGTGGCTTGCTTGTAGGACAGGGAGGCAGTTCATTGTTTGTATGTTCAGCAGTGCACAGCTTGCACTGCTGAGCATCTGCGCTTTGCTGGGCAGTGCACTGCTTATAGTAGGTTTTCGAGTGGCTTGCTGGTAGCACAGGGCCGCAGTGCATTGTTTGTATCTTGGGCAGTGCATGGCGTGTAGTGCTGGGCATCTGCGTTGTACTGAGTCGTGCACTGCTTACAGGAGGCCATGCACTGCTTACCGGAGTAGTTCGAGTGGCTTGATGGTAGCACAGTGAGGCAGTGCACCGGTTGTCGACTGAGCAGTTCATGGAGTGCCCTGCTCAGCATCTGCTATGTGCTAGTCCGTGCACTGCTTAGACTAGAAGTTTGAGTGGCTTGCTGGTAGGACATAGAGGCAGTGCATTGCTTGTATCCCGAGCAGTACATGGCGTGCAGTGCTATGCATCAGGAAGCCATGTGGTGCTTATAGGAGGAGTTCGAGTGTCTTGCTTGTAGGACAGGGAGGCAGTTCGTTGTTTGTATGTTCAGCAGTGCACGGCCATGCACTGCTGAGCATCTGCGCTTTGCTGGGCAGTGCACTGCTTATAGTAGGTTTTCGAGTGGCTTGCTGGTAGCACAGGGCCGCAGTGCATTGTTTGTATCTTGGGTAGTGCATGGCGTGTAGTGCTGGGCATCTGCGTTGTATTGAGTCGTGCACTGCTTACAGGAGGCCATGCACTGCTTACGGGAGTAGTTCGAGTGGCTTGCTCGTAGCACAGTGAGGCAGTGCACCGGTTGTAGACTGAGCAGTTCATGGAGTGCCCTGCTCAGCATCTGCTCTGTGCTAGTCCGTGCACTGCTTAGACTAGAAGTTCGAGTGGCTTGCTGGTAGGACATAGAGGCAGTGCATAGCTTGTATCCCGAGCAGTGTGTGGCGTGTAGTGTTGTGCATCAGGAAGCCATGCGGTGCTTACAGGAGGAGTTCAAGTGGCTTCCTTGTAGGACAGGGAGGCAGTTCATTGTTTGTATGTTCAGCAGTGCACAGCATGCACTGCTGAGCGTCTGCGCTTTGCTGGGCAGTGCACTGCTTACAGTAGGTTTTCGAGTGGCTTGCTGGTAGCACAGGGCCGCAGTGCATTGTTTGTATCTTGGGCAGTGCATGGCGTGTAGTGCTAGGCATCTGCGTTGTACTGAGTCGTGCACTGCTTACAGGAGGAAATGCACTGCTTACCGGAGTAGTTCGAGTGGCTTGCTGGTAGCACAGTGAGGCAGTGCACCGGTTGTAGACTGAGCAGTTCATGGAGAGCCCTGCTCAGCATCTGCTATGTGCTAGTCCGTGCACTGCTTAGACTAGAAGTTCGAGTGGCTTGCTGGTAGGACATAGAGGCAGTGCATAGCTTGTATCCCGAGCAGTGCGTGGCGTGCAGTGCTGCGCATCAGGAGGCCATGCAGTCCTTACAGGAGGAGTTCGAGTTGTTTGCTTGTAGGATAGGGAGGCAGTTCATTGTTTGTATGTTCAGTAGTGCACGGCATGCACAGCTGACCATCTGCGCTTTGCTGGGCAGTGCACTGCTTACAGTAGGTTTTCGAGTGGCTTGCTGGTAGCACAGGGCCGCAGTGCATTGTTTGTATCTTGGGCAGTGCATGGCGTGTAGTGCTAGGCATCTGCGTTGTACTGAGTCGTGCACTGCTTATAGGATGCCATGCACTGCTTACGGGAGTAGTTCGAGTGGCTTGCTGGTAGCACAGTGAGGCAGTCCACCGGTTGTAGACTGAGTAGTTCATGGAGTGCCCTGCTTAGCATCTTCTCTGTGCTAGGCCATGCACTGCTTAGACTAAGTTCGAGTGGCTTGTTGGTAGGACCTAGAGGCAGTGCATAGCTTGTATCCCGAGCAGTCCATGATGTGCAGTGCTGTGCATCAGGAGACCATGTAGTGCTTATAGGAGCAGTTCGAGTGGCTTGCTTGTAGGACAGGGAGGCAGTTCATTGTTTGTATGTTCAGCAGTGCACGGCTTGCACTGCCGAGAATCTGCGCTTTGCTGGGCAGTGCACTGCTTATAGTAGGTTTTCGAGTGTCTTGCTGGTAGCACAGGGCCGCAGTGCATTGTTTGTATCTTGGGCAGTGCATGGCGTGTAGTGCTGGGCATCTGTGTTGTACTGAGTCGTGCACTGCTTACAGGAGGAAATGCACTGCTTACCGGAGTAGTTCGAGTGGCTTGCTGGTAGCACAGTGAGGCACTGCACCGGTTGTAGACTGAGCAGTTCATGGAGAGCCGTGCTCAGCATCTGCTATGTGCTAGTCCGTGCACTGCTTAGACTAGAAGTTCGAGTGGCTTGCTGGTAGGACATAGAGGCAGTGCATTGCTTGTATCCCGAGCAGTACATGGCGTGCAGTGCTATGCATCAGGAAGCCATGCGGTGCTTATAGGAGGAGTTCGAGTGGCTTGCTTGTAGGACAGGGAGGCAGTTCATTGTTTGTATGTTCAGCAGTGCATGGCATGCACTGCTGAGCATCTGCACTTTGCTGGGCAGTGCACTACTTACAGTAGGATTTCGAGTGGCTTGCTGGTAGCATAGGGCCGCAGTGCATTGTTTGTATCTTGGGTAGTGCATGGCGTGTAGTGCTGGGCATCTGCGTTGTATTGAGTCGTGCACTGCTTACAGGAGGCCATGCACTGCTTACGGGAGTAGTTCGAGTGGCTTGTTGGTAGCATAGTGAGGCAGTGCACCGGTTGTAGACTGAGCAGTTCATGGAGTGCCCTGCTCAGCATCTGCTCTGTGCTAGTCCGTGCACTGCTTAGACTAGAAGTTCGAGTGGCTTCCTGGTAGGACATAGAGGCAGTGCATAGCTTGTATCCCGAGCAGTGTGTGGCGTGTAGTGCTGTGCATCAGGAGGCCATGCAGTGCTTACGGGAGGAGTTCGAGTGGCTTGCTTGTAGGACAGGGAGGCAGTTCATTGTTTGTATGCTCAGCAATGCACGGCATGCACTGCTGAGCGTCTGCGCTTTGCTGGGCAGTGCACTGCTTACAGTAGGATTTCGAGTGGCTTGCTGGTAGCACAGGGCGGCAGTGCATTGTTTGTATCTTGGGCAGTACATGGCATGTAGTGCTGGGCATCTGCGTTGTACTAAGTCGTGCACTTCTTACAGGAGGCCATGTACTGCTTACCGGAGTAATTCGAGTGGCTTGATGGTAGCACAGTGAGGCAGTGCACCGGTTGTAGACTGAGCAGTTCATGGAGTGCCCTGCTCAGCATCTGCTCTGTGCTAGTCCTGTGCACTGCTTAGACTAGAAGTTCGAGTGGCTTGCTGGTAGGACATAGAGGCAGTGCATAGCTTGTATCCCGAGCAGTGCGTGGCGTGCAGTGCTGCGCATCAGGAGGCCATGCAGTCCTTACAGGAGGAGTTCGAGTGGCTTGCTTGTAGGACAGGGAGGCAGTTCATTGTTGTATGTTCAGCAGTGCACGGCGTGCACAGCTGACCATCTGCGCTTTGCTGGACAGTGCACTGCTTACAGTAGGTTTTCGAGTGGCTTGCTGGTAGCACAGGGCCGCAGTGCATTGTTTGTATCTTGGGCAGTGCATGGCGTGTAGTGCTGGGCATCTGCGTTGTACTGAGTCGTGCACTGCTTACAGGAGGCCATGCACTGCTTACCGGAGTAGTTCGAAGTGGCTTGCTGGTAGCACAGTGAGGCAGTGCACCGCTTGTAGACTGAGCAGTTCATGGAGAGCCCTGCTCAGCATCTGCTATGTGCTAGTCCGTGCACTGCTTAGACTAGAAGTGCGAGTGGCTTGCTGGTAGGACATAGAGGCAGTGCATAGCTTGTATCCCGAGAAGTGCGTGGCGTGTAGTGCTGTGCATCAAGAGGCCATGCAGTGCTTGCAGGAGGAGTTCGAGTGGCTTGCTTGTAGGACAGGGAGGCAGTTCATTGTTTGTATGTTTAGAAGTGCACGGCGTGCACTACTGAGCATCTGCGCTTTGCTGGGCAGTGCACTGCTTACAGTAGGATTTCGAGTGGCTTGCTGGTAGGACATAGAGGCAGTGCATTGCTTGTATCCCGAACAGTACATGGCGTGCAGTGCTATGCATCAGGAAGCCATGCGGTTCTTATAGGAGGAGTTCGAGTGGCTTGATTGTAGGAGAGGGAGGCAGTTCATTGTTTGTATGTTCAGCAGTGCACGGCATGCACTGCCGAGCATCTGCGCTTTGCTGGGCAGTGCACTGCTTACAATAGGATTTCAAGTGGCTTGCTGGTAGCACAGGGCCGCAGTGCATTGTTTGTATCTTGGGTAGTGCATGGCGTGTAGTGCTGGGCATCTGCGTTGTACTGAGTCGTGCACTGCTTACAGGAGGCCATGCACTGCTTACCGGAGTAGTTCGAGTGGCTTGCTGGTAGCACAGTGAGGCAGTGCACCGGTTGTAGACTGAGCAGTTCATGGAGAGCCCTGCTCAGCATCTGCTATGTGCTAGTCCGTGCACTGCTTAGACTAGAAGTTCGAGTGGCTTGCTGGTAGGACATAGAGGCAGTGCATTGCTTGTATCCCGAGCAGTACATGGCGTGCAATGCTATGCATCAGGAAGCCATGCGGTGCTTATAGGAGGAGTTCAAGTGGCTTGCTTGTAGGACAGGGAGGCAGTTCATTGTTTGTATGTTCAGCAGTGCATGTCATGCACTGCTGAGCGTCTGCGCTTTGCTGGGCAGTGCACTGCTTACAGCAGGATTTCGAGTGGCTTGCTGGTAGCATAGGGCCGCAGTGCATTGTTTGTATCTTGGGCAGTGCATGGCGTGTAGTGCTGGGCATCTGCATTACTGAGTCGTGCACTGCTTACAGGAGGCCATGCACTGCTTACGGGAGTAGCTCGAGTGGCTTGCTGGTAGCACAGTGAGGCAGTGCACCGGTTGTAGACTGAGCAGTTCATGGAGTTCCCTGCTCAGCATCTGCTCTGTGCTAGTCCGTGCACTGCTTAGACTAGAAGTTCGAGTGGCTTGCTGGTAGGACATAGAGGCAGTGCATAGCTTGTATCCCGAGCAGTGTGTGGCGTGTAGTGCTGCGCATCAGGAGGCCATGCAGTCCTTACAGGAGGAGTTCGAGTGGCTTGCTTGTAGGACAGGGAGGCGGTTCAGTGTTTGTATGTTCAGCAGTGCACGGCATGCAGTGCTGAGCGTATGCGATTTGCTGGGCAGTGCACTGCTTACAGTAGGTTTTCGAGTGGCTTGCTGGTAGCACAGGGCGGCAGTGCATTTTTTGTATCTTGGGCAGTGCATGGCGTGTAGTGATGGGCATCTATGTTGTACTGAGTCGTGCACTGCTTACAGGAGGCCATGCACTGCTTACCGGGGTAGTTCGAGTGACTTGCTGGTAGCACAGTGAGGCACTGCACCGGTTGTAGACTGAGCAGTTCATGGAGTGCCCTGCTCAGCATCTGCTATGTGCTAGTCCGTGCACTGCTTAGACTAGAAGTTCGAGTGGCTTGCTGGTAGGACATAGAGGCAGTGCATTGCTTGTATCCCGAGCAGTACATGGCGTGCAGTGTTATGCATCAGGAAGCCATGCGGTGCTTATAGGAGGAGTTCGAGTGGCTTGCTTGTAGGACAAGGAGGCAGTTCATTGTTTGTATGTTCAGCAGTGCACGGCATGCACTGCTGAGCATCTGCGCTTTGCTGGGCAGTGCACTGCTTACAGTAGGATTTCGAGTGGCTTGCTGGTAGCACAGGGCCGCAGTGCATTGTTTGTATCTTGGGTAGTGCATGGCGTGTAGTGCTGGGCATCTACGTTGTACTGAGTCGTGCACTGCTTACAGGAGGCCATGCACTGCTTACGGGAGTAGTTCGAGTGGCTGGCTGGTAGCACCGTGAGGCAGTGCACCGGTTGTAGACTGAGCAGTTCATGGAGTTCCCTGCTCAGCATCTGCTCTGTGCTAGTCCGTGCACTGCTTAGACTAGAAGTTCGAGTGGCTTGCTGGTAGGACATAGAGGCAGTGCATAGCTTGTATCCCGAGCAGTGTGTGGCGTGTTGTGCTGTGCATCAGGAGGCCATGAAGTGCTTAGAGGAGGAGTTCCAGTGGCTTGCTTGTAGGACAGGGAGGCAGTTCATTGTTTGTATGTTCAGCAGTGCACGACATGCACTGCTGAGCGTCCGCGCTTTGCTGGGCAGTGCACTGCTTACAGTAGGTTTTCGAGTGGCTTGCTGGAAGCACAGGGCAGCAGTGCATTGTTTGTATCTTGGGCAGTGCATGGCAGTGTAGTGCTGGGCATCTGCGTTGTACTAAGTCGTGCACTGCTTACAGGAGGCCATGTACTGCTTACCGGAGTAGTTCGAGTGGCTTGCTGGTAGCACAGTGAGGCAGTGCACCGGTTGTAGACTGAGCAGTTCATGGAGTGCCCTGCTCAGCATCTGCTCTGTGCTAGTCCGTGCACTGCTTAGACTAGAAGTTCGAGTGGCTTGCTGGTAGGACATAGAGGCAGTGCATAGCTTGTATCCCGAGCAGTGCGTGGCGTGCAGTGCTGCGCATCAGGAGGCCATGCAGTCCTTACAGGAGGAGTTCGAGTGGCTTGCTTGTAGGATAGGGAGGCAGTTCATTGTTTGTATGTTCAGCAGTGCACGGCATGCACAGCTGACCATCTGCGCTTTGCTGGGCAGTGCACTGCTTACAGTAGGTTTTCGAGCTGGCTTGCTGGTAGCACAGGGCCGCAGTGCATTGTTTGTATCTTGGGCAGTGCATGGCGTGTAGTGCTAGGCATCTGCGTTGTACTGAGTCGTGCACTGCTTATGGGAGGCCATGCACTGCTTACGGGAGTAGTTCGAGTGGCTTGCTGGTAGCAAAGTGAGGCAGTGCACCGGTTGTGGACTGAGTAGTTCATGGAGTGCCCTGCTTAGCATCTGCTCTGTGCTAGTCCATGCACTGCTTAGACTAAGTTCGAGTGGCTTGTTGGTAGGACCTAGAGGCAGTGCATAGCTTGTATCCCGAGCAGTCCATGATGTGCAGTGCTGTGCATCAGGAGACCATGTAGTGCTTATAGGAGCAGTTCGAGTGGCTTGCTTGTAGGACAGGGAGGCAGTTCATTGTTTGTATGTTCAGCAGTGCACGGCTTGCACTGCCGAGAATCTGCGCTTTGCTAGGCAGTGCACTGCTTATAGTAGGATTTCGAGTGGCTTGCTGGTAGCACAGGCCGCAGTGCATTGTTTGTATCTTGGGCAGTGCATGGCATGTAGTGCTGGGCATCTGCGTTGTACTGAGTCGTGCACTGCTTACAGGACGCCATGCACTGCTTACGGGAGTAGTTCGAGTGGCTTGCTGGTAGCACAGTGAGGTAGTGCACCGGTTGTAGACTGAGCAGTTCATGGAGAGCCCTGCTTAGCATCTGATATGTGCTAGTCCGTGCACTGCTTAGACTAGAAGTTCGAGTAGCTTGCTGGTAGGACATAGAGGCAGTGCATTGCTTGTATCCCGAGCAGTACATGGCGTGCAGTGCTATGCATCAGGAAGCCATGCGGTGCTTATAGGAGGAGGTCGAGTGGCTTGCTTGTAGGACAGGGAGGCAGTTCATTGTTTGTATGTTCAGAAGTGCACGGCATGCACTGCTGAGCATCTGCGATTTGTTGGGCAGTGCACTGCTTACAGTAGGATTTCGAGTGGCTTGCTGGTAGCACAGGGCCGCAGTGCATTGTTTGTATCTTGGGTAGTGCATGGCATGTAGTGCTCGGCATCTACGTTGTATTGAGTCGTGCACTGCTTACAGGAGGCCATGCACTGCTTACCGGAGTAGTTCGAGTGGCTTGCTGGTAGCACAGTGAGGCAGTGCACCGGTTGTAGACTGAGCAGTTCATGGAGTGCCCTGCTTCAGCATCTGCTCTGTGCTAGTCCGTGCACTGCTTAGACTAGAAGTTCGAGTGGCTTGCTGGTAGGACATAGAGGCAGTGCATAGCTTGTATCCCGAGCAGTGTGTGGCCTGTAGTGCTGTGCATCAGGAGGCCATGCAGTGCTTACAGGAGGAGTTCGAGTGGCTTGCTTGTAGGACAGGGAGGCAGTTCATTGTTTGTATGTTCAGCAGTGCACGGCATGCACTGCTGAGCGTCTGCGCTTTGCTGGGCAGTGCACTGCTTACAGTAGGTTTTCGAGTGGCTTGTTGGTAGCACAGGGCGGCAGTGCATTGTTTGTATCTTGGGCAGTACATGGCATGTAGTGCTGGGCATCTGCGTTGTACTAAGTCCTGCACTGCTTACAGGAGGCCATGTACTGCTTACCGGAGTAGTTCGAGTGGCTTGATGGTAGCACAGTGAGGCAGTGCACCGGTTGTAGACTGAGCAGTTCATGGAGTGCCCTGCTCAGCATCTGCTCTGTGCTAGTCCGTGCACTGCTTAGACTAGAAGTTGGAGTGGGTTGCTGGTAGGACATAGAGGCAGTGCATAGCTTGTTTCCCGAGCAGTGCGTGGCGTGCAGTGCTGCGCATCAGGAGGCCATGCAGTCCTTACAGGAGGAGTTCGAGTGGCTTGCTTGTAGGACAGGGAGGCAGTTCATTGTTTGTATGTTCAGCAGTGCACGGCGTGCACAGCTGACCATATGCGCTTTGCTGGGCAGTGCACTGCTTACAGTAGTTTTTCGAGTGGCTTGCTGGTAGCACAGGGACGCAATGCATTGTTTGTATCTTGGGCAGTGCATGGCGTGTAGTGTTGGGCATCTGCGTTGTACTGAGTCGTGCACTGCTTATAGGAGGCCATGCACTGCTTACGGGAGTAGTTCGAGTGGCTTGCTGGTAGCACAGTGAGGCAGTGCACCGGTTGTAGACTGAGTAGTTCATGGAGTGCCCTGCTCAGCATCTGCTCTGTGCTAGTCTATGCACTACTTAGACTAAGTTCGAGTGGCTTGTTGGTAGGACCTAGAGGCAATGCATAGCTTGTATCCCGAGCAGTCCATGATGTGCAGTGCTGTGCATCAGGAGACCATGTAGTGCTTATAGGAGCAGTTCGAGTGGCATGCTTGTTGGACAGGGAGGAAGTTCATTCTTTGTATGTTCAGCAGTGCACGGCTTGCACTGCAGAGAATCTGCGCTTTGCTGGGCAATGCACTGCTTACAGTAGGATTTCGAGTGGCTTGCTGGTAGCACAGGGCCGCAGTGCATTGTTTGTATCTTGGGCAGTGCATGGCGTGTAGTGCTGGGCATCTGCGTTGTACTGAGTCGTGCACTGCTTACAGGAGGCCATGCACTGCTTACGGGAGTAGTTCGAGTGGCTTGCTGGTAGCACAATGAGGTAGTGGACCGGTTGTCGACTGAGCAGTGAAGGGAGTGCCCTGCTCAGCATCTGCTATGTGCTAGTCCGTGCACTGCTTAGACTAGAAGTTCGAGTGGCTTGCTGGTAGGACATAGAGGCAGTTCATTGCTTGTATCCCGAACAGTGCGTGGCGTGCAGTGCTGTGCATCAGGAGGCCATGCAGTGCTTACAGGAGGAGTTCGAGTGGCTTCCTTGTAGGACAAGGAGGCAGTTCATTGTTTGTATGTTCAGCAGTGCA
The DNA here is from genome assembly GCA_910589775.1 of Avena eriantha. Taxonomy (NCBI): domain Eukaryota; kingdom Viridiplantae; phylum Streptophyta; class Magnoliopsida; order Poales; family Poaceae; genus Avena; species Avena eriantha. The sequence goes on from CAJUXJ010002295.1 coordinate 23,826, forward strand.
CGGCGTGCAATGCTGAGCATCTGCGCTTTGCTGGGCAGTGCACTGCTTACAGTAGGATTTCGAGTGTCTTGCTGGTAGCACAGGGTCGCAGTGCATTGTTTGTATCTTGGGCAGTGCATGGCGTGTAGTGCTGGGCATCTGCGTTGTACTGAGTCGTGCACTGCTTACAGGAGGCCATGCACTGCTTACCGGAGTAGTTCGAGTGGCTTGCTGGTAGCATAGTGAGGCATTGCACCGATTGTAGACCGAGCAGTTCATGGAGTGCCCTGCTCAGCATCTTGTCTGTGCTAGTCCGTGCACTGCTTAGACTAGAAGTTCGAGTGGCTTGCTGGTAGGACATAGAGGCGGTGCATAGCTTGTATCCCGAGCAGTGCGTGGCGTGTAGTGCTGTGCATCAAGAGGCCATGCAGTGCTTACAGGAGGAGTTCGAGTGACTTGTTTGTAGGACAGGGAGGCAGTTCATTGTTTGTATGTTAAGCAGTGCATGGCATGCACTACTGAGCATCTGCGCTTTGTTGGGCAGTGCACTGCTTACAGTATGATTTCGAGTGGCTTGGTAGTAGCAAAGGGCCGCAGTGCATTGTTTGTATCTTGGGCAGTGCATGGCGTGTAGTGCCCGGCATCTGCGTTGTACTGAGTCGTGCACTGCTTACATGAGGCCATGCACTGCTTATCGGAGTAGTTCGAGTGGCTTGCTGGTAGCACAGTGAGGCAGTGCACCGGTTGTAGACTGAGCAGTTCATGGAGTGCCCTGCTCAGCATCTGCTCTGTGCTAGTCCGTGCACTTCTTAGACTAGAAGTTCGAGTGGCTTGCTGGTAGGACATAGAGGCAGTGCATAGCTTGTATCCCGAGCAGTGTGTGGCCTGTAGTGCTGTGCATCAGGAGGCCATGCAGTGCTTACAGGAGGAGTTCGAGTGGCTTGCTTGTAGGACAGGGAGGAAGTTCATTGTTTGTATGTTCAGCAGTGCACGGCATGCACTGCTGAGCAGTCTGCGCTTTGCTGGGCAGTGCACTGCTTACAGTAGGTTTTCGAGTGGCTTGCTTGGTAGCACAGGGCCGCAGTGCATTGTTTGTATCTTGGGCAGTGCATGGCAGTGTAGTGCTGGGCATCTGCGTTGTACTGAGTCCGTGCACTGCTTACTAGGAGGCCATGCACTGCTTACCGGAGTAGTTCGAGTGGCTTGCTGGTAGCACAGTGAGGCAGTGCACCGGTTGTAGACTGAGCAGTTCATGGAGTGCCCTGCTCAGCATCTGCTCTGTGCTAGTCCGTGCACTGCTTAGACTAGAAGTTCGAGTGGCTTGCTGGTAGGACATAGAGGCAGTGCATAGCTTGTATCCCGAGCAGTGCGTGGCGTGCAGTGCTGTGCATCAGGAGGCCATGCAGTGCTTACAGGAGGAGTTCGAGTGGCTTGCTTGTAGGACAGGGAGGCAGTTCATTGTTTGTATGTTCAGCAGTGCACGGCGTGCACTGCTGAGCATCTGCGCTTTGCTGGGCAGTGCACTGCTTACAGTAGGATTTCGAGTGGCTTGCTGGTAGCACAGGGCCGCAGTGCATTGTTTGTATCTTGGGCAGTGCATGGCGTGTAGTGCTGGGCATCTGCGTTGTACTGAGTCGTGCACTGCTTACAGGAGGCCATGCACTGCTTACCGGAGTAGTTCGAGTGGCTTGCTGGTAGCACAGTGAGGCAGTGCACCGGTTGTAGACTGAGCAGTTCATGGAGTGCCCTGCTCAGCATCTGCTCTGTGCTAGTCCGTGCACTGCTTAGACTAGAAGTTCGAGTGGCTTGCTGGTAGGACATAGAGGCAGTGCATATCTTGTATCTCGAGCAGTCCATGGTGTGCAGTGCTGTGCATCAGGAGGCCATGAAGTGCTTATAGGAGGAGTTCGAGTCGCTTGCTTGTAGGACAGGGAGACAGTTCATTGTTTGTATGTTCAGCAGTGCACGGCTTGCACTTCTGAGAATATGCGCTTTGCTGGGCACTGCACTGCTTACAGTAGGATTTCGAGTGGCTTGCTGGTAGCACAGGGCCGCAGTGCATTGTTTGTATCTTGGGCAGTGCATGGCGTGTAGTGCTGGGCATCTGCGTTGTACTGAGTCGTGCACTGCTTACAGGAGGCCATGCACTGCTTACGGGAGTAGTTCGAGTGGCTTGCTGGTAGCACAGTGAGGCAGTCACCGGTTGTAGACTGAGCAGTTCATGGAGTGCCCTGCTCAACATCTGCTCTGTGCTAGTCCGTGCACTGCTTAGACTAGAAGTTCGAGTGGCTTGCTGGTAGGACATAGAGGCAGTGCATAGCTTGTATCCCGAGCAGTGCGTGGCGTGTAGTGCTGTGCATCAGGAGGCCATGCAGTCCTTATAGGAGGAGTTCGAGTGGCTTGCTTGTAGGACAGGGAGGCAGTTCATTGTTTGTATGTTCAGCAGTGCACGGCGTGCACAGCTGACCATCTGCGCTTTGCTGGGCAGTGCACTGCTTACAGTAGGTTTTCGAGTGGCTTGCTGGTAGCACAGGGCCGCAGTGCATTGTTTGTATCTTGGGCAGTGCATGGCGTGTAGTGCTGGGCATCTGCGTTGTACTGAGTCGTGCACTGCTTATAGGAGGCCATGCACTGCTTACCGGGAGTAGTTCGAGTGGCTTGCTAGTAGCACAGTGAGGCAGTGCACCGGTTGTAGACTGAGTAGTTCATGGAGTGCCCTGCTCAGCATCTGCTCTGTGCTAGTCCGTGCACTGCTTAGACTAGAAGTTCGAGTGGCTTGCTGGTAGGACATAGAGGCAGTGCATAGCTTGTATCCCGAGCAGTGCGATGGCGTGCAGTGCTAGTGCATCAGGAGCCATGCAGTGCTTACAGGAGGAGTTCGAGTGGCTTGCTTGTAGGACAGGGAGGCAGTTCATTGTTTGTATGTTCAGCAGTGCACGGCGTGCACTGCTGAGCATCTGCGCTTTGCTGGGCAGTGCACTGCTTACAGTAGGATTTCGAGTGGCTTGCTGGTAGCACAGGGCCGCAGTGCATTGTTTGTATCTTGGGCAGTGCATGGCGTGTAGTGCCCGGCATCTGCGTTGTACTGAGTCGTGCACTGCTTACAGAAGGCCATGCACTGCTTACCGGAGTAGTTCGAGTGGCTTGCTGGTAGCACAGTGAGGCAGTGCACCGGTTGTAGACTGAGCAGTTCATGGAGTGCCCTGCTCAGCATCTGCTCTGTGCTAGTCCGTGCACTGCTTAGACTAGAAGTTCGAGTGGCTTGCTGGTAGGACATAGAGGCAGTGCATAGCTTGTATCCCGAGCAGTCCATGGTGTGCAGTGTTGTGCATCAGGAGGCCATGCAGTGCTTATAGGAGGAGTTCGAGTGGCTTGCTTGTAGGACAGGGAGACAGTTCATTGTTTGTATGTTCAGCAGTGCACGGCTTGCACTGCTGAGAATATGCGCTTTGCTGGGCACTACACTGCTTACAGTAGGATTTCGAGTGGCTTGCTGGTAGCACAGGGCCGCAGTGCATTGTTTGTATCTTGGGCAGTGCATGGCATGTAGTGCTGGGCATCTGCGTTGTACTGAGTCGTGCACTGCTTACAGGAGGCCATGCACTGCTTACCGGAGTAGTTCAAGTGGCTTGCTGGTAGCAAGTGAGGCAGTGCACCGGTTGTAGACTGAGCAGTTCATGGAGTGCCCTGCTCAGCATCTGCTCTGTGCTAGTCCGTGCACTGCTTAGACTAGAAGTCCGAGTGGCTTGCTAGGTAGGACATAGAGGCAGTGCATAGCTTGTATCCCGAGCAGTGTCGTGGCGTGCAGTGATGTGCATCAGGAGGCCATGCAGTGCTTACAGGAGGAGTTCGAGTGGCTTGCTTGTAGGACAGGGAGGCAGTTCATTGTTGTATGTTAGCAGTGCACGACGTGCACTGCTGAGCATCTGCGCTTTGCTGGGCAGTGCACTGCTTACAGTAGGATTTCGAGTGGCTTGCTGGTAGCACAAGGCCGCAGTGCATTGTTTGTATCTTGGGCAGTGCATGGCGTGTAGTGCTTGGGCATCTGTGTTGTACTGAGTCGTGCACTGCTTACTAGGAGGCCATGCACTGCTTACCAGAGTAGTTCGAGTGGCTTGCTAGGTAGCATAGTGAGGCAGTGCACCGGTTGTAGACTGAGCAGTTCATGGAGTGCCCTGCTCAGCATCTGCTCTGTGCTAGTCCGTGCACTGCTTAGACTAGAAGTTCGAGTGGCTTGCTGGTAGGACATAGAGGCAGTGCATAGTTGTATCCCGAGAAGTGCGTGGCGTGTAGTGCTGCGCATCAAGAGGCCATGCAGTGCTTACAGGAGGAGTTCGAGTGGCTTGCTTGTAGGACAGGGAGGCAGTTCATTGTTGTATGTTCAGCAGTGCACGGCGTGCACTACTGAGCATCTGCGCTTTGCTGGGCAGTGCACTGCTTATAGTAGGATTTCGAGTGGCTTGCTAGTAGCTCAGGGTCGCAGTGCATTGTTTGTATCTTGGGTCAGTGCATGGCGTGTAGTGCTGGGCATCTACGTTGTACTGAGTCGTGCACTGCTTACAGGAGGCCACGCACTTCTTACCGGAGTAGTTCGAGTGGCTAGCTGGTAGCACAGTGCGGAAGTGCAACGGTTGTAGATTGAGCAGTTCTTGGAGTGCCCGGCCTCAGCATTTGCTCTGTGCTAGTATGTGCACTGCTTAGACTAGAAGTTCGAGTGGCTGCTAGTAGGACATAGAGGCAGTGCATAGCTTGTATCGCGAGCAGTGCGTGGAGTGCAGTGTTGTGCATCAGGAGGCCATGCAGTGCTTGCATGATGAGTTCGAGTGGCTTGCTTGTAGGACAGGGAGGCAGTTCATTGTTTGTATGTTCAGCAGTGCACGGCGTGCACTTCTGAGCATCTGCGCTTTGCTGGGCAGTGCACTGCTTACAGTAGGATTTCGAGTAGCTTGCTGGTAGCACAGGGCCGCAGTGCATTGTTTGTATCTTAGGCAGTGCATGGCATGTAGTGCTGGGCATCTGCGTTGTACTGAGTCGTGCACTGCTTACAGGAGGCCATGCACTGCTTACCGGAGTAGTTCAAGTGGCTTTCTAGTAGCATAGTGAGGCAGTGCACCGGTTGTAGACTGAGAAGTTCATGGAGTGCCCTGCTCAGTATCTGCTCTGTGCTAGTCCGTGCACTGCTTAGACTAGATGTTCGAGTGGCTTGTTAGTAGGACATAGAGGCGGTGCATAGCTTAATCCCAAGCAGTGCGGGGCCGTGCAGTGTTGTGCATCAGGAGGCCATGCAGTGCTTACAGGAGGAGTTCGAGTGGCTTGCTTGTAGGACAGGGAGGCAGTTCATTGTTTGTATGTTCAGCAGTGCACGGCGTGCACTATTGAGCATCTAGCGCTTTGCTTGGCAGTGCACTGCTTACAGTAGGATTTCGAGTGGCTTGCTGGTAGCACATGGGCCGCAGTGCATTGTTTGTATCTTGGGCAGTGCATGGCGTGTAGTGTTGGGCATCTGCGTTGTACTGAGTCGTGCACTGCTTACAGGAGGCCATGCACTGCTTACCGGAGTAGTTCGAGTGGCTTGCTGGTAGCATAGTGAGGCAGTGCACCGGTTGTAGACTGAGCAGTTCATGGAGTGCCCTGCTCAGCATCTTGCTCTGTGCTAGTCCGTGCACTGCTTAGACTAGAAGTTCGAGTGGCTTGCTGGTAGGACATAGAGGCAGGTGCATAGCTTGTATCCCGAGCAGTGCGTGGCGTGTAGTGTTGTGCATCAAGGGGCCATGCAGTGTTTATAGGAGGAGTTCGAGTGGCTTGCTTGTAGGACAGGGAGGCAGTTCATTGTTTGTATGTTCAGTAGTGCACGGCATGTACTGCTGAGCATCTGCGCTTTGCTGGGCAGTGCACTACTTACAGTAGGATTTCGAGTGGCTTGCTGGTAGCATAGGGCCGCAGTGCATTGTTTGTATCTTGGGCAGTGCATGTCATGTTGTGTTGGGCATCTGTGTTGTATTGAGTCGTGCACTGCTTACAGGAGGCCATGCACTGCTTACCGGAGTAGTTCAAGCGGTTTGCTGGTAGAAAGTGAGGCAGTGCACCGGTTGTAGACTGAGCAGTTCATGGAGTGCCCTGCTCAGCATCTTCTTTGTGCTAGTCCGTGCAATGCTTAGACTAGAAGTTTGAGTGGCTTGCTAGTAGGACATAGAGGCAGTGCATAGCTTGTATCCCGAGCAGTGTGTGGCGTGAAGTGATGTGCATAAGGAGGCCATGCAGTGCTTACAAGAGGAGTTCGAGTGGCTTGCTTGTAGGACACGGAGGCAGTTCATTGTTTGTATGTTTAGAAGTGCACGACGTGCACTGCTGAGCATCTGCGCTTTGCTGGGCAGTGCACTGCTTACAGTAGGATTTCGAGTGGCTTGCTGGTAGCACAGGGCCGCAGTGCATTGTTTGTATCTTGGGCTAGTGCATGGCGTGTAGTGTTGGGCATCTGCGTTGTAATGAGTCCTGCACTGCTTACAGGAGGCCATGCACTGCTTACCGGAGTAGTTCGAGTGGCTTGCTAGTAGCATAGTGAGGCAGTGCACCGGTTGTAGACTGAGCAGTTCATGGAGTGCCCTGCTCAGCATCTGCTCTGTGCTAGTCGTGCACTGCTTAGACTAGAAGTTCGAGTGGCTTGCTGGTAGGACATAGAGGCAGTGCATAGCTTGTATCCCGAGCAGTGCGTGGCGTGCAGTGTTGTGCATCAGGAGGCCATGCAGTGCTTACAGGAGGAGTTCGAGTTGCTTGCTTGTAGGACAGGGAGGCAGTTCATTGTTTGTATGTTCAGCAGTGCACGACGTGCACTGCTGAGCATCTGTGCTTTGCTGGGCAGTGCACTGCTTACAGTAGGATTTCGAGTGGATTGTTGGTAGCACAGGGCTGCAGTGCATTGTTTGTATCTTGGGAAGTGCATGGCGTGTAGTGCTGGGCATCTGTGTTGTACTGAGTCGTGCACTGCTTACAGGAGGCCATGCACTGCTTACCGGAGTAGTTCGAGTGGCTTGCTGGTAGCACAGTGAGGCAGTGCACCGGTTGTAGGCTGAGCAGTTCATGGAGTGCCCTGCTCAGCATCTTCTTTGTGGCTAGTCCGTGCACTGCTTAGACTAGAAGTTCGAGTGGCTTGCTAGTAGGACATAGAAGCAGTGCATAGCTTGTATCCCGAGCAGTGTGTGGCGTGCAGTGATGTGCATAAGGAGGCCATGCAGTGCTTACAAGAGGAGTTCGAGTGGCTTGCTTGTAGGACATGGAGGCAGTTCATTGTTTGTATGTTTAGAAGTGCACGACGTGCACTGCTGAGCATCTGCGCTTTGTTGGGCAGTGCACTGCTTACAGTAGGATTTCGAGTGGCTTGCTAGTAGCACAGGGCCGCAGTGCATTGTTTGTATCTTGGGTAGTGCATGGCGTGTAGTGTGGGCATCTGCGTTGTACTGAGTCCTGCACTGCTTACAGGAGGCCATGCACTGCTTACCGGAGTAGTTCGAGTGGCTTGCTAGTAGCATAGTGAGGCAGTGCACCGGTTGTAGACTGAGCAGTTCATGGAGTGCCCATGCTCAGCATCTGCTCTGTGCTAGTCTGTGCACTGCTTAGGCTAGAAGGTCGAGTGGCTTGCTGGTAGGACATAGAGGCAGTGCATAGCTTGTATCCCGAGCAGTGCGTGGCGTGCAGTGTTGTGCATCAGGAGGCCATGCAGTGCTTACAGGAGGAGTTCGAGTGGCTTGCTTGTAGGACAGGGAGGCAGTTCATTGTTTGTATGTTCAGCAGTGCACGACGTGCACTGCTGAGCATCTGCGCTTTGCTGGGCAGTGCACTGCTTACAATAAGATTTCGAGTGGATTGCTGGTAGCACAGGGCTGCAGTGCATTGTTTGTATCTTGGGCAGTGCATGGCGTGTAGTGCGGGGCATCTGCGTTGTACTGAGTCGTGCACTACTTACAGGAGGCCATGCACTGCTTACCGGAGTAGTTCGAGTGGCTTGCTGGTAGCACAGTGAGGCAGTGCACCGGTTGTAGGCTGAGCAGTTCATGGAGTGCCCTGCTCAGCATCTTCTTTGTGCTAGTCCGTGCACTGCTTAGACTAGAAGTTCGAGTGGCTTGCTAGTAGGACATAGAAGCAGTGCATAGCTTGTATCCCGAGCAGTGTGTGGCGTGCAGTGATGTGCATTAGGAGGCCATGCAGTGCTTACAAGAGGAGTTCGAGTGGCTTGCTTGTAGGACATGGAGGCAGTTCATTGTTTGTATGTTTAGAAGTGCACGACGTGCACTGCTGAGCATCTGCGCTGTGTTGCGTAGTGCACTGCTTACAGTAGGATTTCGAGTGGCTTGCTGGTAGCGCAGGGCCGCAGTGCATTGTTTGTATCTTGGGTAGTGCATGCCGTGTAGTGTTGGGCATCTGCGTTGTACTGAGTCCTGCACTGCTTACAGGAGGCCATGCACTGCTTACCGGAGTAGTTCGAGTGGCTTGCTAGTAGCATAGTGAGGCAGTGCACCGGTTGTAGACTGAGCAGTTCATGGAGTGCCCAGCTCAGCATCTGCTCTGTGCTAGTCTGTGCACTGCTTAGGCTAGAAGGTCGAGTGGCTTGCTGGTAGGACATAGAGGCAGTGCATAGCTTCTATCCCGAGCAGTGCGTGGCGTGCCGTGTTGTGCACCAGGAGGCCATGCAGTGCTTACAGGAGGAGTTCGAGTGGCTTGCTTGTAGGACAGGGAGGCAGTTCATTGTTTGTATGTTCAGCAGTGCACGACGTGCACTGCTGAGCATCTGCGCTTTGCTGGGCAGTGCACTGCTTACAATAGGATTTCGAGTGGATTGCTGGTAGCACAGGGCTGCAGTGCATTGTTTGTATCTTGGGCAGTGCATGGCGTGTAGTGCGGGGCATCTGCGTTGTACTGAGTCGTGCACTACATACAGGAGGCCATGCACTGCTTACCGGAGTAGTTCGAGTGGCTTGCTGGTAACACAGTGAGGCAGTCCACCGGTTGTAGACTGAGCAGTTCATGGAGTGCCCTGCTCAGCATCTGCTCTGTGCTAGTCCGTGCACTGCTTAGACTAGAAATTCGAGTGACTTGCTGGTAGGACATAGAGGCAGTGCATAGCTTGTATCCCGAGAAGTGCGTGGCGTGTAGTGCTGTGCATCAAGAGGCCATGCAGTGCTTGCAGGAGGAGTTCGAGTGGCTTCCTTGTAGGACAGGGAGGCAGTTCATTGTTTGTATGTTTAGAAGTGCACGGCGTGCACTACTGAGCATCTGCGCTTTGCTGGGCAGTGCACTGCTTACGGTAGGATTTCGAGTGGCTTGCTGGTAGCACAGGGTCGCAGTGCATTGGTTGTATCTAGGGTCAGTGCATGGCGTGTAGTGCTGGGCATCTACATTGTACTGAGTCGTGCACTGCTTACAGGAGGCCATGCACTTCTTACCGGAGTAGTTCGAGTGGCTAGCTGGTAGCACAATGAGGAAGTGCAACGGTTGTAGACTGAGCAGTTCATGGAGTGCCCTGCTCAGCATTTTCTCTGTGCTAGTCCGTGCACTGCTTAGACTAGAAGTTCGAGTGGCTTGCTAGTAGGACATAGAGGCAGTGCATAGCTTGTATCACGAGCAGTGCGTGGAGTGCAGTGTTGTTCATCAGGAGGCCATGCAGTGTTTGCATGATGAGTTCGAGTGGCTTGCTTGTAGGACAGGGAGGCACTTCATTGTTTGTATGTTCAGCAGTGCACAGCGTGCACTGCTGAGCATCTGTGCTTTGCTGGGCAGTGCACTGCTTACAGTAGGATTTCGAGAAGCTTGATGGTAGCACAGCGCCGCAGTTCATTGTTTGTATCTTAGGCAGTGCATGGCGTGTAGTGCTGGGCATCTGTGTTGTACTGAGTCGTGCACTGCTTACAGGAGGCCATGCACTGCTTACCGGAGTAGTTCGAGTGGCTTGCTAGTAGCATAGTGAGGCAGTGCACTGGTTGTAGACTGAGCAGTTCATGGAGTGCCCTTCTCAGCATCTGCTCTGTGCTAGTCCGTGCACTACTTAGGCTAGAAGGTCGAGTGGCTTGCTGGTAGGACATAGAGGCAGTGCATAGCTTGTATCCTGAGCAGTGCGTGGCATGCAGTGTTGTGCACCAGGAGGCCATGCAGTGCTTACAGGAGGAGTTCGAGTGGCTTGCTTGTAGGACAGGGAGGCAGTTCATTGTTTGTATGTTCACCAGTGCATGACGTGCACTTCTGAGCATCTGCGCTTTGCTGAGCAGTGCACTGCTTACAGTAGGATTTCGAGTGGATTGCTCGTAGCACAGGGCTGCACTGCATTTTTTGTATCTTGGGCAGTGCATGGCGTGTAGTGCGTGGCATCTGCGTTGTACTGAGTCGTGCACTGCTTACAGGAGGCCATGCACTGCTTAGTGGAGTAGTTCGAGTGGCTTGCTGGTAGCATAGTGAGGCAGTGCACCGGTTGTAGACTGAGCAGTTCATGGAGTGCCCTGCTCGGCATCTGCTCTGTGCTAGTCCGTGCACTGCTTAGACTAGTTGTTCGAGTGGCTTGCTAGTAGGACATAGAGGCGGTGCATAGCTTAAATCCCGAGCAGTGCGTGCCGTGCAGTGTTGTGCATCAGGAGGCCATGCAGTAGGACAGGGAGGCCATGCAATCCCGAGTTCGAGTGGCTTGCTTGTAGGACAGGGAGGCAGTTCATTGTTTGTATGTTCAGCAGTGCACGGCGTGCACTGTTGAGCATCTGCGCTTTGCTTTGCAGTGCACTTCTTACAGTCGGATTTCTAGTGGCTTGCTGGTAGCAATGGGCCGCAGTGCATTGTTTGTATCTTGGGCAGTGCATCGTGTGTAGTGCTGGGCATCTGCGTTGTACTGAGTCGTGCACTGCTTACAGGAGGCCATGCACTGCTTACCGGAGTTGTTCGAGTGGCTTGCTGGTAGCATAGTGAGGCATTGCACCGGTTGTACACTGAGCAGTTCATGGAGTGCCCTGCTCAGCATCTTGTCTGTGCTAGTCCGTGCACTACTTAGACTAGAAGTTCGAGTGGCTTGCTGGTAGGACATAGAGGCGGTGCATAACTTGTATCCCGAGCAGTGCGTGGCGTGTAGTGTTGTGCATCAAGAGGCCATGCAGTGTTTATAGGAGGAGTTCGAGTGGCTTCCTTGTAGGACATGGAGGCAGTTCATTGTTTGTATGTTCAGCAGTGCACGGCGTGTACTGCTGAGCATCTGCGCTTTGCTGGGAAGTGCACTACTTACAGTAGGATTTCGAGTGGCTTGCTGGTAGCACAGGGCCGCAGTGCATTGTTTGTATCTTGGGCAGTGCATGTCATGTTGTGTTGGGCATCTGTGTTGTATTGAGTCGTGCACTGTTTACAGGAGGCCATGCACTGCTTACCGGAGTAGTTCAAGTGGCTTGCTGGTAGAAAGTGAGGCAGTGCACCAGTTGTAGACTGAGCAGTTCATGGAGTGCCCTGCTCAGTATCTTCTTTGTGATAGTCCGTGCACTGCTTAGACTAGAAGTTCGAGTGGCTTGCTAGTAGGACATAGAGGCAGTGCATAGCTTGTATCCCGAGCAGTGTGTGGCGTGCAGTGATGTGCATAAGGAGGCCATGCAGTGCTTACAAGAGGAGTTCGAGTGGCTTGCTTGTAGGACACGGAGGCAGTTCATTGTTTGTATGTTTAGAAATGCACGACGTGCACTGTTGAGCATCTGCGCTTTGTTGCGCAGTGCACTGCTTACAGTAGGATTTCGAGTGGCTTGCTGGTAGCACAGGGCCGCAGTGCATTGTTTGTATCTTGGGTAGTGCATGGCGTGTAGTGTTGGGCATCTGCGTTGTACTGAGTCCTGCACTGCTTACAGGAGGCCATGCATAGCTTACCGGAGTAGTTCGAGTGGCTTGCTAGTAGCATAGTGAGGCAGTGCACCGGTTGTAGACTGAGCAGTTCATGGAGTGCCCAGCTCAGCATCTGCTCTGTGCTAGTCTGTGCACTACTTAGACTAGAAGGTCGAGTGGCTTGCTGGTAGGACATAGAGGCAGTGCATAGCTTGTATCCCGAGCAGTGCGTGGCGTGCAGTGTTGTGCACCAGGAGGCCATGCAGTGCTTACAGGAGGAGTTCGAGTGGCTTGCTTGTAGGACAGGGAGGGAGTTCATTGTTTGTATCTTCAGCAGTGCACGACGTGCACTGCGGAGCATCTGCGCTTTGCTGGGCAGTGCACTGCTTACAGTAGGATTTCGAGTGGCTTGGTGGTAGCACAGAGCTGCAGTGCATTGTTTGTATCTTGGGCAGTGCATGGCGTGTAGTGCTGGGCATCTGCGTTGTACTGAGTCGTGCACTGCTTACAGGAGGCCATGCACTGCTTACCGGAGTAGTTCGAGTGGCTTGCTAGTAGCATAGTGAGGCAGTGCACCGGTTGTAGACTGAGCAGTTCATGGAGTGCCCAGCTTAGCATCTGCTCTATGCTAGTCTGTGCACTACTTAGACTAGAAGGTCGAGTGGCTTGCTGGTAGGACATAGAGGCAATGCATAGCTTGTATCCCGAGCAGTGCGTGGCATGCAGTGTTGTGCACCAGGAGGCCATGCAGTGCTTACAGGAGGAGTTCGAGTGGCTTGCTTGTAGGACAGGGAGGCAGTTCATTGTTTGTATGTTCAGCAGTGCACGACGTGCACTGCTGAGCATCTGCGCTTTGCTGGGCAGTGCACTGCTTACAGTAGGATTTCGAGTGGATTGTTGGTAGCACAGGGCTGCAGTGCATTGTTTGTATCTTGGGCAGTGCATGGTGTGTAGTGCGGGGCATCTGAGTTGTACTGAGTCGTGCACTGCTTACAGGAGGCCATGCACTGCTTACCGGAGTAGTTCGTGTGGCTTGCTGGTAGCACAGTGAGGCAGTCCACCGGTTGTAGACTGAGCAGTTCATGGAGTGCCCTTCTCCGCATCTGCTCTGTGCTAGTCCGTGCACTACTTAGACTAGAAGTTCGAGTGGCTTGCTGGTAGGACATAGAGGCAGTGCATAGCTTGTATCCCGAGTAGTGCGTGGCGAGTAGTGTTGTGCATCAGGAGGCCATGCAGTGCTTACAAGAAGAGTTCGAGTGGCTTGCTTGTAGGACACGGAGGCAGTTCATTGTTTCTATGTTCAGCAGTGCAGCATCTGCGCTTTGCTGGGCAGTGCACTGCTTACAGTAGGATTTCGAGTGGCTTGGTGGTAGCACAGAGCCGCAGTGCATTGTTTGTATCTTGGGGAGTGCATGGCGTGTAGTGCTGGGCATCTGCGTTGTACTGAGTCATGCACTGCTTACAGGAGGCCATGCACTGCTTACCGGAGTAGTTCGAGTGGCTTGCTAGTAGCATAGTGAGGCAGTGTACCGGTTGTAGACTGAGCAGTTCATGGAGTGCCCAGCTTAGCATCTGCTCTATGCTAGTCTGTGCACTACTTAGACTAGAAGGTCGAGTGGCTTGCTGGTAGGACATAGAGGCAATGCATAGCTTGTATCCCGAGCAGTGCGTGGCGTGCAGTGTTGTGCACCAGGAGGCCATGCAGTGCTTACAGGAGGAGTTCGAGTGGCTTGCTTGTAGGACAGGGAGGGAGTTCATTGTTTGTATGTTCAGCACTGCATGACGTGCACTGCGGAGCATCTGCGCTTTGCTGTGCAGTGCACTGCTTACAGTAGGATTTCGAGTGGCTTGGTGGTAGCACAGAGCCGCAGTGCATTGTTTGTATCTTGGGCAGTGCATGGCGTGTAGTGCTGGGCATCTGCGTTGTACTGAGTCGTGCACTGCTTACAGGAGGCCATGCACTGCTTACCGGAGTAGTTCGAGTGGCTTGCTAGTAGCATAGTGAGGCAGTGCACCTGTTGTAGACTGAGCAGTTCATGGAGTGCCCAGCTTAGCATCTGCTCTATGCTAGTCTGTGCACTACTTAGACTAGAAGGTCGAGTGGCTTGCTGGTAGGACATAGAGGCAATGCATAGCTTGTATCCCGAGCAGTGCGTGGCGTGCAGTGTTGTGCACCAGGAGGCCATGCAGTGCTTACAGGAGGAGTTCGAGTGGCTTGCTTGTAGGACAGGGAGGCAGTTCATTGTTTGTATGTTCAGCAGTGCACGGCGTGCACTGCTGAGCATCTGCGCTTTGCTGGGCAGTGCACTGCTTACAGTAGGATTTCGAGTGGATTGTTGGTAGCACAGGGCTGCAGCGCATTGTTTGTATCTTGGGCAGTGCATGGTGTGTAGTGCGGGGCATCTGCGTTGTACTGAGTCGTGCACTGCTTACAGGAGGCCATGCACTGCTTACAGGAGTAGTTCGTGTGGCTTGCTGGTAGCACAGTGAGGCAGTCCACCGGTTGTAGACTGAGCAATTCATGGAGTGCCCTTCTCAGCATCTGCTCTGTGCTAGTCCGTGCACTACTTAGACTAGAAGTTCGAGTGGCTTGCTGGTAGGACATAGAGGCAGTGCATAGCTTGTATCCCGAGTAGTGCGTGACGAGTAGTGTTGTGCATCAGGAGGCCATGCAGTGCTTACAAGAAGAGTTCGAGTGGCTTGCTTGTAGGACACGGAGGCAGTTCATTGTTTCTATGTTCAGCAGTGCAGCATCTGCGCTTTGCTGGGCAGTGCACTGCTTACAGTAGGATTTCGAGTGGCTTGGTGGTAGCACAGAGCCGCAGTGCATTGTTTGTATCTTGGGGAGTGCATGGCGTGTAGTGCTGGGCATCTGCGTTGTACTGAGTCATGCACTGCTTACAGGAGGCCATGCACTGCTTACCGGAGTAGTTCGAGTGGCTTGCTAGTAGCATAGTGAGGCAGTGCACCGGTTGTAGACTGAGCAGTTCATGGAGTGCCCAGCTTAGCATCTGCTCTGTGCTAGTCCGTGCCCTGCTTAGGCTAGAATGTCGAGTGGCTTGCTGGTTGGACATAGAGGCAGTGCATAGCTTGTATCCCGAGCAGTGCGTGGCGTGCAGTGTTGTGCACCAGGAGGCCATGCAGTGCTTACAGGAGGAGTTCGAGCGGCTTGCTTGTAGGACAGGGAGGCAGTTCATTGTTTGTATGTTCAGCAGTGCACGACATGCACTGCTGAGCATCTGCGCTTTGCTGGGCAGTGCACTGCTTATAGTAGGATTTCGAGTGGATTGCTGGTAGCACAGGGCTGCAGTGCATTGTTTGTATCTTGGGCAGTGCATGGCGTGTAGTGCGGGGCATCTGCGTTGTACTGAGTCGTGCACTGCTTACAGGAGGCCATGCACTGCTTACCGGAGTAGTTCGAGTGGCTTGCTGGTCGCAGAGTGAGCCAGTCCACCGGTTGTAGACTGAGCAGGTCATGGAGTGCCCTTCTCAGCATCTGCTCTGTGCTAGTCCGTGCACTCCTTAGACTAGAAGTTCGAGTGGCTTGCTGGTAGGACATAGAGGCAGTGCATAGCTTGTATCCCGAGCAGTGCGTGGCGAGTAGTGTTGTGCATCATGAGGCCATGCATTGCTTACATGAGGAGTTCGAGTATCTTGCTTGTAGGACAGGGAGGCAGTTCATTGTTTGTATGTTCAGCAGTGCATGGCGTGCACTGCTGAGCATCTGCGCTTTGCTGGGCAGTGCACTGCTTTGAGTAGGATTTCGAGTGGCTTGCTGGTAGCACATGGTTGCAGTGCATTGTTTGTATCTTGGGCAGTGCATGGCGTGTAGTGCTGGGCATCTGCGTTGTACTGTGTCGTGCACTGCTTACAGGAGGCAATGCACTGCTTACTGGAGTAGTTCGAGTGGCTTGCTGGTAGCATAGTGAGGCAGTGCACCGGTTCTAGACTGAGTAGTTCATGGAGTGCCCTGCTCAGCATCTGCTCTGTGCTAGTCCGTGCACTGCTTAGACTAGAAGTTCGAGTGGCTTGCTAGTAGGACATAGAGGCGGTGCATAGCTTAAATCCCGAGTAGTGCGTGTCGTGCAGTATTGTGCATTAGGAGGCCATGCAGTGCTTACAGGAGGAGTTCGAGTGGCTTGCTTGTAGGACAGGGAGGCAGTTGATTGTTTGTATGTTCAGCAGTGCACGGCGTGCACTGCTGAGCATCTGCGCTTTGCTTTGCAGTGCACTGCTTACAGTAGGATTTCTCGTGGCTTGCTGGTAGCAATGGGCCACAGTGCATTGTTTGTATCTTGGGCAGTGCATGGCGTGTAGTGCTGGGCATCTGCGTTGTACTGAGTCGTGCACTGCTTACAGGAGGCCATGCACTGCTTACCGGAGTAGTTCGAGTGGCTTGCTGGTAGCATAGTGAGGCATTGCATCGGTTGTAGACTAAGCAGTTCATGGAGTGCCCTGCGCAGCATCTTGTCTGTGCTAGTCCGTGCACTGGTTGGACTAGAAGTTCGAGTGGCTTGCTGGTAGGACATAGAGGCGGTGCATAGCTTGTATCCCGAGCAGTGCGTGGCGTGCAGTGCGTGGCGTGCAGTGCTGTGCATCAAGAGGACATGAAGTATTTATAGGAGGAGTTCGAGTGGCTTGCTTGAAGGACAGGGAGGCAGTTCAGTGTTTGTATGTTCAGCAGTGCACGGCGTGTACTGCTGAGCATCTGCGCTTTAATGGGCAGTGCACTGCTTACAGTAGGATTTCGAGTGGCTTGCTGGTAGCACAGGGCCGCAGTGCACTGTTTGTATCTTGGGCAGTGCATGGCATGTTGTGTTGGGCATCTGCGTTGTATTGAGTCGTGCACTGCTTACAGGAGGCCATGCAATGCTTACCGGATTAGTTCAAGCGGCTTGCTGGTAGAAAGTGAGGCAGTGCACCGGTTGTAGACTGAGCAGTTCATGGAGTGCCCTGCTCAGCATCTTCTTTGTGCTAGTCCGTGCACTGCTTAGACTAGAAGTTCGAGTGGTTTGCTAGTAGGACATAGAGGCAGTGCATAGCTTGTCTCCCGAGCAGTGTGTGGCATGCAGTGATGTGCATCAGGAGGCCATGCAGTCCTTACAAGAGGAGTTCGAGTGGCTTGCTTGTAGGACACGAAGGCAGTTCATTGTTTGTATGTTTAGAATTGCACGACATGCACTGCTGAGCATCTGCGCT
This sequence comes from Avena eriantha, assembly GCA_910589775.1. Taxonomy (NCBI): domain Eukaryota; kingdom Viridiplantae; phylum Streptophyta; class Magnoliopsida; order Poales; family Poaceae; genus Avena; species Avena eriantha. Next base: position 40,833 of record CAJUXJ010002295.1, read on the forward strand.
TTGCTGGGCAGTGCACTGCTTATAGTAGGATTTCGAGTGGCTTGCTGGTAGCACAGGTCCGTAGTGCATTGTTTGTATCTTGGGCAGTGCATGGCGTGTAGTGTTGGGCATCTGCGTTGTACTGAGTCCTGCACTGCTTACCAGAGTAGTTCGAGTGGCTTGCTAGTAGCATAGTGAGGCAGTGCACCGGTTGTAGACTGAGCAGTTCGTGGAGTGCCCTGCTCATCATCTTCTTTGTGCTAGTCCGTCCACTGCTTAAACTAGAAGTTCGAGTGGCTTGTTGGTAGGACATAGAGACATTGCATAGCTTGTATCCTGAGCAGTGCGTGGCGTGCAGTGTTGTGCATCTGGAGGCCTTGCAGTGCTTACAGGAGGAGTTCGAGTGGCTTGCTTGTAGGACACGGAGGCAGTTCATTATTTGTATGTTTAGAAGTGCACGACGTGCACTGCTAAGCATCTGCGCTTTGCTGGGCAGTGCACTGCTTACAGTAGGATTTCGAGTGGCTTGCTGGTAGCACAGGGCCACAGTGCATTGTTTGTATCTTGGGCAGTGCATGGCGTGTAGTGCGGGGCATCTGCGTTGTACTGAGTCGTGCACTGCTTACAGGAGGCCATGCACTGCTTACCGGAGTAGTTCGAGTGGCTTGCTGGTCGCAGAGTGAGCCAGTCCACCGGTTGTAGACTGAGCAGTTCATGGAGTGCCCTTCTCAGCATCTGCTCTGTGCTAGTCCGTGCACTCCTTAGACTAGAAGTTCGAGTGGCTTGCTGGTAGGACATAGAGGCAGTGCATAGCTTGTATCCCGAGCAGTGCGTGGCGAGTAGTGTTGTGCATCAGGAGGCCATGCATTGCTTACATGAGGAGTTCGAGTATCTTGCTTGTAGGACAGGGAGGCAGTTCATTGTTTGTATGTTCAGCAGTGCATGGCGTGCACTGCTGAGCATCTGCGCTTTGCTGGGCAGTGCACTGCTTTGAGTAGGATTTCGAGTGGCTTGCTGGTAGCACATGGTTGCAGTGCATTGTTTGTATCTTGGGCAGTGCATGGCGTGTAGTGCTGGGCATATGCGTTGTACTGAGTCGTGCACTGCTTACAGGAGGCCATGCACTGCTTACCGGAGTAGTTCGAGTGGCTTGCTAGTAGCATAGTGAGGCAGTGCAACGGTTGTAGACTGAGCAGTTCATGGAGTGCCCAGCTTAGCATCTGCTCTATGCTAGTCTGTGCACTACTTAGACTAGAAGGTCGAGTGGCTTGCTGGTAGGACATAGAGGCAATGCATAGCTTGTATCCCGAGCAGTGCGTGGCGTGCAGTGTTGTGCACCAGGAGGCCATGCAGTGCTTACAGGAGGAGTTCGAGTGGCTTGCTTGTAGGACAGGGAGGCAGTTCATTGTTTGTATGTTCAGCAGTGCACGACGTGCACTGCTGAGCATCTGCGCTTTGCTGGGCAGTGCACTGCTTACAGTAGGATTTCGAGTGGATTGTTGGTAGCACAGGGCTGCAGTGCATTGTTTGTATCTTGGGCAGTGCATGGTGTGTAGTGCGGGGCATCTGCGTTGTACTGAGTCGTGCACTGCTTACAGGAGGCCATGCACTGCTTACCGGAGTAGTTCGTGTGGCTTGCTGGTAGCACAGTGAGGCAGTCCACCGGTTGTAGACTGAGCAATTCATGGAGTGCCCTTCTCAGCATCTGCTCTGTGCTAGTCCGTGCACTACTTAGACTAGAAGTTCGAGTGGCTTGCTGGTAGGACATAGAGGCAGTGCATAGCTTGTATCCCGAGTAGTGCGTGGCGAGTAGTGTTGTGCATCAGGAGGCCATGCAGTGCTTACAAGAAGAGTTCGAGTGGCTTGCTTGTAGGACACGGAGGCAGTTCATTGTTTCTATGTTCAGCAGTGCAGCATCTGCGCTTTGCTGGGCAGTGCACTGCTTACAGTAGGATTTCGAGTGGCTTGGTGGTAGCACAGAGCCGCAGTGCATTGTTTGTATCTTGGGGAGTGCATGGCGTGTAGTGCTGGGCATCTGCGTTGTACTGAGTCATGCACTGCTTACAGGAGGCCATGCACTGCTTACCGGAGTAGTTCGAGTGGCTTGCTAGTAGCATAGTGAGGCAGTGCACCGGTTGTAGACTGAGCAGTTCATGGAGTGCCCAGCTTAGCATCTGCTCTGTGCTAGTCCGTGCCCTGCTTAGGCTAGAAGGTCGAGTGGCTTGCTGGTTGGACATAGAGGCAGTGCATAGCTTGTATCCCGAGCAGTGCGTGGCGTGCAGTGTTGTGCACCAGGAGGCCATGCAGTGCTTACAGGAGGAGTTCGAGCGGCTTGCTTGTAGGACAGGGAGGCAGTTCATTGTTTGTATGTTCAGCAGTGCACGACATGCACTGCTGAGCATCTGTGCTTTGCTGGGCAGTGCACTGCTTATAGTAGGATTTCGAGTGGATTGCTGGTAGCACAGGGCTGCAGTGCATTGTTTGTATCTTGGGCAGTGCATGGCGTGTAGTGCGGGGCATCTGCGTTGTACTGAGTCGTGCACTGCTTACAGGAGGCCATGCACTGCTTACCGGAGTAGTTCGAGTGGCTTGCTGGTCGCAGAGTGAGCCAGTCCACCGGTTGTAGACTGAGCAGTTCATGGAGTGCCCTTCTCAGCATCTGCTCTGTGCTAGTCCGTGCACTCCTTAGACTAGAAGTTCGAGTGGCTTGCTGGTAGGACATAGAGGCAGTGCATAGCTTGTATCCCGAGCAGTGCGTGGCGAGTAGTGTTGTGCATCAGGAGGCCATGCATTGCTTACATGAGGAGTTCGAGTATCTTGCTTGTAGGACAGGGAGGCAGTTCATTGTTTGTATGTTCAGCAGTGCATGGCGTGCACTGCTGAGCATCTGCGCTTTGCTGGGCAGTGCACTGCTTTGAGTAGGATTTCGAGTGGCTTGCTGGTAGCACATGGTTGCAGTGCATTGTTTGTATCTTGGGCAGTGCATGGCGTGTAGTGCTGGGCATCTGCGTTGTACTGTGTCGTGCACTGCTTACAGGAGGCAATGCACTGCTTACTGGAGTAGTTCGAGTGGCTTGCTGGTAGCATAGTGAGGCAGTGCACCGGTTCTAGACTGAGTAGTTCATGGAGTGCCCTGCTCAGCATCTGCTCTGTGCTAGTCCGTGCACTGCTTAGACTAGAAGTTCGAGTGGCTTGCTAGTAGGACATAGAGGCGGTGCATAGCTTAAATCCCGAGTAGTGCGTGTCGTGCAGTATTGTGCATTAGGAGGCCATGCAGTGCTTACAGGAGGAGTTCGAGTGGCTTGCTTGTAGGACAGTGAGGCAGTTCATTGTTTGTATGTTCAGCAGTGCACGGCGTGCACTGCTGAGCATCTGCGCTTTGCTTTGCAGTGCACTGCTTACAATAGGATTTCTCGTGGCTTGCTGGTAGCAATGGGCCACACTGCATTGTTTGTATCTTGGGCAGTGCATGGCGTGTAGTGCTGGGCATCTGCGTTGTATTGAGTCATGCACTGCTTACAGGAGGCCATGCACTGCTTACCGGAGTAGTTCGAGTGGCTTGCTGGTAGCATAGTGAGGCATTTCATCGGTTGTAGACTAAGCAGTTCATGGAGTGCCCTGCGCAGCATCTTGTCTGTGCTAGTCCGTGCACTGCTTAGACTAGAAGTTCGAGTGGCTTGCTGGTAGGACATAGAGGCGGTGCATAGCTTGTATCCCGAGCAGTGCGTGGCGTGCAGTGCGTGGCGTGCAGTGCTGTGCATCAAGAGGACATGAAGTATTTATAGGAGGAGTTCGAGTGGCTTGCTTGAAGGACAGGGAGGCAGTTCAGTGTTTGTATGTTCAGCAGTGCACGGCGTGTACTGCTGAGCATCTGCGCTTTAATGGGCAGTGCACTGCTTACAGTAGGATTTCGAGTGGCTTGCTGGTAGCACAGGGCCGCAGTGCACTGTTTGTATCTTGGGCAGTGCATGGCATGTTGTGTTGGGCATCTGCGTTGTATTGAGTCGTGCACTGCTTACAGGAGGCCATGCAATGCTTACCGGATTAGTTCAAGCGGCTTGCTGGTAGAAAGTGAGGCAGTGCACCGGTTGTAGACTGAGCAGTTCATGGAGTGCCCTGCTCAGCATCTTCTTTGTGCTAGTCCGTGCACTGCTTAGACTAGAAGTTCGAGTGGTTTGCTAGTAGGACATAGAGGCAGTGCATAGCTTGTCTCCCGAGCAGTGTGTGGCATGCAGTGATGTGCATCAGGAGGCCATGCAGTCCTTACAAGAGGAGTTCGAGTGGCTTGCTTGTAGGACACGAAGGCAGTTCATTGTTTGTATGTTTAGAATTGCACGACATGCACTGCTGAGCATCTGCGCTTTGCTGGGCAGTGCACTGCTTATAGTAGGATTTCGAGTGGCTTGCTGGTAGCACAGGTCCGCAGTGCATTGTTTGTATCTTGGGCAGTGCATGGCGTGTAGTGTTGGGCATCTGCGTTGTACTGAGTCCTGCACTGCTTACCAGAGTAGTTCGAGTGGCTTGCTAGTAGCATAGTGAGGCAGTGCACCGGTTGTAGACTGAGCAGTTCGTGGAGTGCCCTGCTCATCATCTTCTTTGTGCTAGTCCGTGCACTGCTTAAACTAGAAGTTCGAGTGGCTTGTTGGTAGGACATAGAGACATTGCATAGCTTGTATCCTGAGCAGTGCGTGGCGTGCAGTGTTGTGCATCTGGAGGCCTTGCAGTGCTTACAGGAGGAGTTCGAGTGGCTTGCTTGTAGGACACGGAGGCAGTTCATTATTTGTATGTTTAGAAGTGCACGACGTGCACTGCTAAGCATCTGCGCTTTGCTGAGCAGTGCACTGCTTACAGTAGGATTTCGAGTGGCTTGCTGGTAGCACAGGGCCACAGTGCATTGTTTGTATCTTGGGCAGTGCATGGCGTGTAGTGCGGGGCATCTGCGTTGTACTGAGTCGTGCACTGCTTACAGGAGGCCATGCACTGCTTACCGGAGTAGTTCGAGTGGCTTGCTGGTCGCAGAGTGAGCCAGTCCACCGGTTGTAGACTGAGCAGTTCATGGAGTGCCCTTCTCAGCATCTGCTCTGTGCTAGTCCGTGCACTCCTTAGACTAGAAGTTCGAGTGGCTTGCTGGTAGGACATAGAGGCAGTGCATAGCTTGTATCCCGAGCAGTGCGTGGCGAGTAGTGTTGTGCATCAGGAGGCCATGCATTGCTTACATGAGGAGTTCGAGTATCTTGCTTGTAGGACAGGGAGGCAGTTCATTGTTTGTATGTTCAACAGTGCATGGCGTGCACTGCTGAGCATCTGCGCTTTGCTGGGCAGTGCACTGCTTTGAGTAGGATTTCGAGTGGCTTGCTGGTAGCACATGGTTGCAGTGCATTGTTTGTATCTTGGGCAGTGCATGGCATGTAGTGCTGGGCATCTGCGTTGTACTGTGTCGTGCACTGCTTACAGGAGGCAATGCACTGCTTACTGGAGTAGTTCGAGTGGCTTGCTGGTAGCATAGTGAGGCAGTGCACCGGTTCTAGACTGAGTAGTTCATGGAGTGCCTTGCTCAGCATCTGCTCTGTGCTAGTCCGTGCACTGCTTAGACTAGAAGTTCGAGTGGCTTGCTAGTAGGACATAGAGGCGGTGCATAGCTTAAATCCCGAGCAGTGCGTGTCGTGCAGTATTGTGCATTAGGAGGCCATGCAGTGCTTACAGGAGGAGTTCGAGTGGCTTGCTTGTAGGACAGGGAGGCAGTTCATTGTTTGTATGTTCAGCAGTGCACGGCGTGCACTGCTGAGCATCTGCGCTTTGCTTTGCAGTGCACTGCTTACAGTAGGATTTCTCGTGGCTTGCTGGTAGCAATGGGCCATAGTGCATTGTTTGTATCTTGGGCAGTGCATGGCGTGTAGTGCTGGGCATCTGCGTTGTACTGAGTCGTGCACTGCTTACAGGAGGCCATGCACTGCTTACCGGAGTAGTTCGAGTGGCTTGCTGGTAGCATAGTGAGGCATTGCATCGGTTGTAGACTAAGCAGTTCATGGAGTGCCCTGCGCAGCATCTTGTCTGTGCTAGTCCGTGCACTGCTTAGACTAGAAGTTCGAGTGGCTTGCTGGTAGGACATAGAGGCGGTGCATAGCTTGTATCCCGAGCAGTGCGTGGCGTGCAGTGTTGTGCATCAAGAGGACATGAAGTATTTATAGGAGGAGTTCGAGTGGCTTGCTTGAAGGACAGGGAGGCAGTTCAGTGTTTGTATGTTCAGCAGTGCACGGCGTGTACTGCTGAGCATCTGCGCTTTAATGGGCAGTGCACTGCTTACAGTAGGATTTCGAGTGGCTTGCTGGTAGCACAGGGCCGCAGTGCACTGTTTGTATCTTGGGCAGTGCATGGCATGTTGTGTTGGGCATCTGCGTTGTATTGAGTCGTGCACTGCTTACAGGAGGCCATGCAATGCTTACCGGATTAGTTCAAGCGGCTTGCTGGTAGAAAGTGAGGCAGTGCACCGGTTGTAGACTGAGCAGTTCATGGAGTGCCCTGCTCAGCATCTTCTTTGTGCTAGTCCGTGCACTGCTTAGACTAGAAGTTCGAGTGGTTTGCTAGTAGGACATAGAGGCAGTGCATAGCTTGTCTCCCGAGCAGTGTGTGGCATGCAGTGATGTGCATCAGGAGGCCATGCAGTCCTTACAAGAGGAGTTCGAGTGGCTTGCTTGTAGGACACGAAGGCAGTTCATTGTTTGTATGTTTAGAATTGCACGACATGCACTGCTGAGCATCTGTGCTTTGCTGGGCAGTGCACTGCTTATAGTAGGATTTCGAGTGGATTGCTGGTAGCACAGGTCCGCAGTGCATTGTTTGTATCTTGGGCAGTGCATGGCGTGTAGTGTTGGGCATCTGCGTTGTACTGAGTCCTGCACTGCTTACCAGAGTAGTTCGAGTGGCTTGCTAGTAGCATAGTGTGGCAGTGCACCGGTTGTAGACTGAGCAGTTCGTGGAGTGCCCTGCTCATCATCTTCTTTGTGCTAGTCCGTGCACTGCTTAAACTAGAAGTTCGAGTGGCTTGTTGGTAGGACATAGAGACATTGCATAGCTTGTATCCTGAGCAGTGCGTGGCGTGCAGTGTTGTGCATCTGGAGGCCTTGCAGTGCTTACAGGAGGAGTTCGAGTGGCTTGCTTGTAGGACACGGAGGCAGTTCATTATTTGTATGTTTAGAAGTGCACGACGTGCACTGCTAAGCATCTGCGCTTTGCTGGGCAGTGCACTGCTTACAGTAGGATTTCGAGTGGCTTGCTGGTAGCACAGGGCCACAGTGCATTGTTTGTATCTTGGGCTGTGCATGGCCTGTAGTGTTGGGCATCTGCGTTGTACTGAGTCCTGCACTGCTTACAGGAGGCCATGCACTGCTTACCAGAGTAGTTCGAGTGTCTTGCTAGTAGCATAGTGAGGCAGTGCACCGGTTGTAGACTGAGCAGTTCATGGAGTGCCCTGCTCATCATCTTCTTTGTGCTAGTCCGTGGACTGTTTAAACTAGAAGTTCGAGTGGCTTGCTGGTAGGACATAGAGACAGTGCATAGCTTGTATCCCGAGCAGTGCATGGCGTGAAGTGTTTTGCATCAGGAGGCCTTGCAGTGCTTACAGGAGGAGTTCGAGTGGCTTGCTTGTAGGACAGGGAGGCAGTTCATTGTTTGTATGTCTAGCAGTGCATGGCGTGCACTGCTGAGCATCTGCGCTTTGCTGGGCAGTGCACTACTTATAGTAGGATTTCGAGTGGCTTGCTGGTAGCACAGGGCCGTAGTGCATTGTTTGAATCTTGGGCAGTGGATGGTGTGTAGTGCTGGGCATCTGCGTTGTACTGAGTCGTGCACTGATTACAGGAGGCCATGCACTGCTTACAGGAGTGCAGTGCATTGGTTGCATATTGGGCAGTGTATATAGTGCAATGCTGATCATCTGCGCTTTGCTGGGTCTTGCGCTGCTTATAGGATGAGATCGATTGGCTTGCTCGTAGCATAGGAGGCAGTGCATTTGTTGTAGCTTGAGAAGTGTGTATTATTCAATGTCCAAGATTCACATATGCAATATTTAGAAGATGATTAAAGTGTTCAACTTACTGAGTACATTCATTGACATTACAGTATATTAAAGATGTTCAATTTACTAAACAACACGACGGGTACAATACACTTTAGCACTAGATTAAACAAGAAAAGATGACTATCTGAATAGTGTTTTCCCCAGTTAACCACTAGATGACAATCTCAACAAAGTTGAGACCAAGGTGCTCCTTCATATGCTCTACTTTAATGAGATGTAGTGATGCCCATCCAACATCAGCAGCAAATGTGAAGTCAGACCATCCTATGGTGGAGCTGACACGTCCATTGTCCCTTTGTACAGTATATGCACATGCAATATAATTCTCTTCCTTCTCCTTCAAGATCATGTCCCTATCTGTATAGATGTGGTATGCCCTGAGTTGGGTAGCTGAAACCATCTACAGCCTTAATTGGCATGAACTGCAATAAATAAAAAAGGCAGTATTTTAACCAGCATTCTAAATTAACAAGTTCACTAAATTATATGTTTAATCTGAACATATAATATTATTAAATATGTGGAAACTAACTAGTGCATTATGGTCATGGTTATCCATATTCATCATGTGTACCCAGAAATGCTTTTCATGTTTACTTTCAAAAAACTGATGTTCTGTGACATGAAGATCTTTGAAAATGCCAAACAGGATTGAAGCCATTTGTTGCTCAGTTAGTGCATTTATGTCTGAGAAGATGGTCCTGTGTAGAATGCTTCTGATGGATGTAGGCACAACTCCCACCTCTGATGAATGAGTGGAAATACATGTTGAGTATTAAAGAATGTTATTATGATGAAATAGTAGTAGGGCAAGGAAAAACTGTATGTGCAAATTATTTACCGTAAATAAGGGAAATACCAGTTGCTTCATTAATCTTTTTCTCTTCACCATTAGAGTAAACAATGACATGAAATAAGTTGGTCAAGTTCAAACCAACATCATCAAGTTGGTCGTCATCATATTCAAAATGCACTACATCTCCAAGTGCTATATCATAAACCCTCATCAGGGACTTCCAGTATGGACCACAAATTATTGTCCTAACATTAGACTTCTTGAGGAACAAATCAAAATCCCTTAATGCTTCACTATTTGCAACCATCCAATTATTTGGAGTGAAATCATTCAGTCTTTCCCTAAATGAGCATGGCACTACCTGAAGGTAAACAACATGGTTCAGTTCATGTGACTACAAGACAGTAAAAAGAAACATTACATAAAATGAAATTTTGAACTTTTTGAATAAAACCTTGGAAAAATTCCTCGTAAATATGTAAAAACTTATCACACCATTGATGGGAAAACCTTGAACAATGTTAACCTGGAAGCTAGTTGCTCTCCTCTGTGCCCTACCACAATTGTTGGCAGGTTGGCCGTACACTGTACAGTCCATTCCAAGAAACACCTGATAAAATTAATAATGCATTTCAGGAGTGAACTGTGCATTAACTCCTAATCTAGAAAATGTCAAACAAATCATTTATCAGGCATAAATTACACCATAGTATTACAGGGATAAGATGATAGGAAGAACACATAAAGGATTACGAGGAAACTAAAAAAAATTGGAAGTGTGATGCAAAACTCACCGTCGATTTGTACTAAGACAATGGAATGGAGATTAAAATAAAAGAACAAATCTTTTTGAAATGAAGAAAGAAATAAGGATTAGAACTCAAATCAATAAAGAAAAGGAAAGGGATATGCAATTTATAGGAGAAAACTCGATCGGGAGGGGACGAACTTTTCTGAGAAACTTCTCTGTTCTCGGGAACTGTTCTCGGGAAGTTCTCTAGACGTGCGTAGTGGGAGAGTGGTGGAGAGAACTGAACCGGGTCCCATCAGTTTCCCTGCATTTATAAGTCAAGCAACTAAAACGGTTATGTGCTAACGCTTCGACGTGTTGTTCCCTCGCCCACTGTCTGAGGTATCCTATCGTTTACCATCTGAGACTGACAATCCCTCTGTCCCTATGCAACAAAATTGAAAGTCTAACAGACTAACAACAAACCTGAACTTGTACATCCAGGTAGTTCATAGTTGACACTTTCGGCAATGCATATTATGTTTTTTTTATTTACGGGTAATTGAAATTTTAAAGTTCATTTTACTCAAAGTATTATACTTTTTATGAAATTTCTACATTGAGTACTGCACATTTTATCTATGTGCACTGCCATATTATTAGCTTGTTGAAGTGCCCTGGTATTGTATTATGTTGAACTGCTCTATTTTTATTGCAGTGTCATGCGTATTGTTGTTCGCAACCTTGGTAAACTTAAGTTTCGATCCACGTGTGGTGTTTCATTCGCTGATTGTTAATTGCGTTTACATTAGGCATAGTATTATAGCTTTGGTCAATCCTTGGTCTTGGATGATGTGTGGGGTGTGTTTTATTGTTGGTAGGTCAGACGACTGTTCAATGTGTATAAGTACATTACAAATTCAGACGTCGATGCTTAACATTTCGTATTCCAGTCCCAGTTCCTCTTCTATTAGACGGTTTGTTTTCCTCTAGACGGTTCTTCTTCCAGTTCTATTTTCAGTTCTTTCTGCCATGGATCCAATGAGGAAGCCTATGTCTAGAAAGCAGCAGACAGCTGTTACGAAACGTTTGGAAGCTGAGCGGAGGAGACGGGGCTCGGAGGTCGCTCCCCTGCTGCCCACCATGGTGGATTCCTTTGGCGAAGGTTCGTCGTCGTCTTGATGCAACCATCGCAAGATCGACGAGTCGGGATTAGTTTTGCTTTTTTTATCTTTTCTTGTATTCATTTCTAAGTTTTCAGATTAGGTTTTTGAAACTCTTGTTGTGTCGTTGACGTTTGAAACTTACATATAGGGCTTACTCCTCTGGTGTTCATGGTTGCTCGCATTTGGCATCTACTCCGTCGCCGTCTGTTCCTGTGGTGCATCTAAGCGGGCTAATCAATGTGTGTGTATTTGTATGTTGGCTATTTTTTAGTACGATCAGTTCTATATCACTAAATCTTGTTGTTGTTTTCTGTGAAAATATTAGGATCCATTGCCATTAGTTACAGGAGTTTCGGATGGCAGTAATCATGTTGATGCAGAATATTAGAGGCTTCGTAATGAACTTGCTGCTGAGAATGCTGAGGTATCAGAATTGTGTGTCAAGCTCTCCGAGAAGGAGGTAGAAAATATGACTATTACTGTAGAGTGTGACCGTCTTTGACACGAGATCGTCGGAATGCAGCACGTTGTCGAAGATGCTGCTATGATGAAGGTGGAGCTGAAGAAGTATAAAGCTAGCGCTGCAGCCTGGGACTTAGAGCGGGATACTCTGACGATGGATATGGCTCAACTACTAGCTGATAGACAGAAGCGTGCTGAGAAATTGGCCGACATGATAGCTAATCGTTTTGAAGACATTGAAACAACAAAAAATGCATGTCTTGACAGGCTACATGCAATGCAATCTCTGAAGGACATTATTGAGCGTCGTCGTAACTGCACAGAGTGCATGGATGACATTCACAAAGAGGTCAAGGAGCTTGATAAGAAACTGTCTAAATAACTTGTGAAGCGTCTTCCATGTTTTAAATGGTAGCTAAATTTGGCCTATCATGTTGTTAGTGTTTGTAACGGTGTTTGTGAAAAGCACTTGATGAATGTGATCAGCAAGATTGTATGTAATTTAGTAAGTACGTATGTGCAGGTGTCTGTCTGTCAGTGAATTTGCTATTTGTACTGCTCTGACTAGCTACGGTGCACTGCGGAGTTCTTTCCGTGTGTGCTATACAACTTATTTGTTCTGCCTTGACCAGACTGGTTGCACTGTCGTATTACACATGTACTCATGGTTCTATAGTAGTGCAACGATATCTATTTAGGCAGTTTTTAAATTGATCATCTAGAAGCAGTTTATACTCTGTTGAGTGCGCTGAAAATATAATTTTCACACATAGGGATGGAAGAGTGTTTTTAGTGCTGCATTCACTACCCACGTAAATTTAGGTACACTGCCTCATACATTCGTATATTCTGCCTTGTGCTGATTTTTGACACTGCCTTCTTTACTTATGTATGCAATTTATCCATGGTAGTGCACCGACACCTATGTAAGCAGTTTGTTTAAAGACTACTTAGAGGAAGTTTATACTGGGTTGATTATTATCGTCATGTGGAAGTAGTTTATACTTGGTTCAGTGTGATGAAAATATAATTTTTACACATAGCTATGCAATTGTTTTTATTGTTGTATGTGTTTATGGGATGCACTGCTCACATAGATGCCAGTTATTGTTTGGTTCATTGTGATGAAATTATAATTTTTACACATAGCTATGCAAGCGTGTATGCAGATACACTGGACCATAGATGCCGATACACTGCAAGTAGATATTGCACTACCAACTTAAAATCAGAAATCAAGATATCTGTTACAGATTAACAAGCGTGTACTTACACCCACAGATATTGTTATTTCCTTTGCTTCTGTCTAGTTAGATGCAATATGTGCATGCAATCAGGTTTGACAAAATAATGTACATGTTTTGGAATCTTTTTCTAATCACTTAATATTATTGCAATTTTTGGAATCTCCATGTCTGGGCCCAACTCCCTAGATCTGCTGGTAGGTTCTTCAGTGCTTGGTTATATCTGTGGAACAACATTGTGTACAGTTGTTCATCTCTGATACTAGAGCTTGTGTCCTGATAAGTATTGTAAAGTCTTGTTAGTTTTCAAGTACATGTAATCAACATTTTTGAAAAAATTCTATCTAACTACTGCTTACACTTGACGTCTTTCCTTTTTCTACAATTTCGCCATTGTATCTCTGCAGGTAATATAATGTCCACAGTCCACATGCGTCTTCATCTTGTTTTTTAGTTCTGACGTAGCGTGCACTTTTGAATGATGCACTCCATCTTGGAAATGTGTCATCTTTGTAAATGCACTCTAGCACTTGTTCGAACCTGCTTAGCTGTATATTGAAACATTATAGTGACATTGTTAGATTAAAAGGCTAGTAAGTTCTGATATGTTTTTTTAGAAATAACACTCTTACTCTAGTAAAAGTTTTCTAGTAATGTGTACATTTTGGTAGGAGTCTTACCATAGTTTGTCCTATGTTACTGTAGTAATCCTGCATCTCTGTACTGTTATTGTATGAGAAGGAGTCTATGATCTCAACCTTTGGATTCGGAGCAGACCCATTTAAGACATAAACTGAAAAATGTTTCTTCCAATGAACCGGTAGTAGTATATGTGTATGGAAGTAGATATAATACTCAAGTAAGTTTTAAACATGTGGTAATTTTTAGTTTTATGAGGTGTCTTAATACTGAATATATAAATTTATGCTTATTTCTAAAATAACTCACCGTGCCTGCTTTGGTAAGGTCGTCTGTTCCTATGAGGTAATCAATTGTGCGTGCAATATCTTCAGGTTCGAAATTTTTGTTTTTGTCCACAAAATCTAATACTGATTTTACCAGTGTGGATAGGATTACCCTTTTACCTTCCTGGAAAAGATATTTCAACTCATCATTACTTCTCAAGATGTGGATGACGGCATCTAAAAATTCATTGTCTATCCATCCATTCTCTTTGAAACTGTCTGCTAGTTCACGTGCAGTATATGTCAGATTAAAATCTCTTGATTCATTGGATCTATTTGTCTTGATAAATACTCTCCTGTTGTATTACAAAAAACAGGATTAGTATTACAGGGGTGTTAGTTTAGATTAGATGAAAAAATATCTAGGCTAATTAAAAGAGATCTAGCTGTATCAAGTTAAGCTTTACACCTACTCTCCGTAATCAGGTTTTGATGCATATTCGATTAGTTTTTGCCATACTTTCCTTGCATTCTCTGTTTCTCTAAATTCTGTTGGAATGAAAACAAGTCTTTCTTCTGGATTTCGATTTTTCTGTTCTTCCATGGAAACCTTGCACCTTTTTGGATTTCTTCTATATCTTTCTCTGAAGATCTCTTTCTCCTTAGTTTCTTTCAGTTGTATCGTTGATTTGTTTGACATCTCGTTTTCTTTCTCTTAAATTCCTAGCAATATATCTCTCTTCAAATCCTGGAAATCTCTTCTTGTGGATAGCTCTTGATATTCGGAATGGCCTATAGATGCAGCAAATTTATAAATACTTGTGTTGCACTTGATAGTAACAAAGTTATGAAACAACACACTCTAGTATGAACAATACTAGTCAAAAAACTATGTAAAGGATTACCTAATATTCTATCATTTAATGTTTCGATGTTTACGTTGAAGATGTCTGATGTCAGCATCCTCATGAGAAGCATTTCCTTGTAACCCGGAATATCTTTTTTTGTGAATTCCATAACGTGATCTCTGGTGCAGTTCTCGATCATATAGAGCATGAAGAACCCACAGTCACATCTGCATAAAGTTTTTCGTTTTAGTTGTTGTCAGATGGTTAAAAGTTGACAAAGATAAGTAGTTTAATGCAAGACTATATTTTATGTTATGTATGAACATTTACCCGTTATCTTGTAGAGGCATGTGTTCATATACTACCTCAAAATCATCCAGCGTTTGGACTTTTGTTTTTGTTGTTCCAAAACCTTCCCTCCACAATGTCTTTATTTTCCTGATCAATTTTTAGCATACTTTTTCAAGATCAATATCCCCTAGCTCTCTCCACGGATCATAAATTCTAAACTTCTTGTCCAAAATATCTACTGTCAATTTGAACCAGTGACCTACTGAACCTGAAGTTCCCTTAGGAGGTCGCACGAGCAATTGTTTAATATTTGTTAACATATTTTTTCTGTTTAAAAATGAATATACAAGCTTGTATTTTCGAAGTATGGTGTTCTTCAAGTTGTCAAAAAATATACTGTAATGAACATTATTGTTCTACTTACTAGTTCGTATTTGTCTAGATGGTCTGGTGCGGCTGGTTTAAACAAGTCATCTACCCAACGCATACTTATTTTATCGTCTTTCACTTCTCTAATGTTAATAGTTTTTGCTGCAAAACAACCATTAGTTTGTTTGCTCTTAATATATATAACATTTGTTTATTATTTACAATTGCTTTTTCTGTATTACTTACAGTTGCTCTGTAACGAATAATTGTCTTCTTCGACTTGGTTCTCCTAAGTTGTTCTTCGAGATAGGTTAACACAAATTCACCGTCTGTATCGCCTAGCAGTCCTTTGTTTCTAAAAGCACTTGATATGTAATACAGTGGCACCTTCATATTGGTTTTCTTGTACTTCAAGATATACCGAGATCTGCAGAGTGGAGTATATAACACAGTATGGTTCTGAAAAAATATGCAAAGTGCAAAATGATAATTTTTTAAATCATCTCACTTTAATATAGTTGTATCTTCTTTTGACAGTTTTTTGTCTGTGAACTTGCATATCAGTTTATACAATTTTTTCCATTCTTATTGTATTTGCCTGCTGTCCTTGTTTGCTTGGTCTCCACTATCTGTATCTGTGGAAAGAAAAAATTGTTAGTGTGTGAAAAAATGAAGTGTAGAAAAATCAGTGCAATGACTGATGTTAGGCAGTGCATCAGAATGGTAGTTCGATGACAGTTCATTTACAGTAATTGAGGCAGTTTACTGGTTCAACTGTTGTGTATGACAATGCAAATGGTAGACAGGCTAGTACTTGTAACCATAATCGTTCATACAAATCTCTTCATGGACATTACAGCCAGATTTTTTGATATGTTTAGCAAGCTCTATTTTGCAAGTTTACCTTTAATTTATTTACACCAGCAGAAACATGGTATGTCTACAAATGAATCAAATTTTTCAACAAATTAATTTTCGTAGAGACCTTCTACTATCAGATTGGTACTGACTGGCAGTAAATCTTCTGATTTGTGTCCAACTTCACTGTCTTTAACTTTGATTTTCTGTTTTTGTTTATCTTCTGTCTGATGTTCCTCTTGTTTATCCTGTTCCTGCCTGCCTGTTCGCTGTGTCAGATGAGCGTATGCTTGTTTCTGCTGCTGCTTCGTCAGAGGGGGTTTGGTTGTTTGTATCTCCTCCTGCGTCCTCCTACAATCAGAAGTTTATATCAGTTCTTTATTGAATTGTTATGAATGTTATAACCATCATCAGATTTTCTTTTTGCTTTATATTATAGAAAATTCTCCCCTTTCTACTAAATGAGCGTCTACCTTTAGAGATTTGTCTTTTCTTATTGTCGATGTTGCATGCTCTTGTCCTTCTGTTGTAGTTTCATTATTCGTATCATCTACCTGATTGTCCAATCCATTTAGAAATAAAAATATAGCACAGCTAAACTAGGAGCAATCATTCTTATTATATCGTGCAATAAACTTGCAATAGGTATATAAATTACATTGTAGCTTCGATCGTTGTGTCTTCTGTTTTTTAGACGTATCAACACTGCCAGAGTTGTTTTCTAAGTTCATTCTGCGGCAATGAACATGATGCAGGATCTTCCATTCTGACAATGTCCCTCTTTTTGCTGTTAATCTAACTTCTATATCTTTCGCTGACTCCATGTATAACTTAAGCTTAGCCATTGAGTCTAGAATCTCAAGTCCTGCTCTCTGACATCTTGTCTGTAGTTACTTGATGAGGCCTAGTTCGTTGTTAGTTTCTAAATTTTGACATATGTTTTCTGGGTTGTCTGCAATCTGTCTCAGGAGATCCATTGCTTGCTGCATCTTCTCAACATCTGTCATGATACCTCCGATTGGATTTGGCTAGACAGAAGGTTCTTCAGTTGGAATGTTTGAGTTGTCTCCGACAAGAACTATTGCATACTTGTTCTTCTCCGATTCTCCTGGTCATTATCCACACCGTATTTGAGGAACTATTTTTCTATATATGAAAACCTTTGTTGTAGTGCTGCAGCTCGGAACTAGTCTTATCCTGTTTCATGTGAAGAGGACAATTTAGATATTTTTATGCTCAATCTTATTATGTTACGGAATTAAATCAGATATCCAATAAGGAAATACAAACATACATATTACCAGTATGTGTACTTACATGTTTCAATGCTCCGAATTCCACAATGTTATGTTTCTGTCTGTCCTTCTTCACAATGGATGACAATAATTCATTGTCAAGAACATTCAGCCATGGTGTTTCAGTCGTGGTTGATTGAATTCTCACACCTTTTAGTGTCCAGATAGACTACTAAAATCAGAATTGTGCATCCCTTAGCTCCTTTGGTATTTGTTTTTTATCAGTACCCTTACCCTTTTTATTTTTTCTGTTTTTCTTTTCTGCAAAAAATTCTGAACTCCTCTCTTCAGTTTATCCACTACTACGTGGCAGATATACATTTTTTGAAGCTTCTCGTAGTCTACATTGTGTATCATTCCATCCTCTTGGCCTATCCTTGCGTGTAGAGCTCTACTCGAGTTGGGCAGACAATACTCTTGAAAATGACCAGAAATATGGATTGCATTGTGAAAGGACTTGTGCCACCTTTCTTTATTTGCTTATACAAATCATTAAGTTGAACTTGTTGTGTCGCTATTATTCCAAGTTCTTTCCTTAGCCATTTTAGAGCTTCTGTGTTACCATCCACTGATGGTAATGGAGCTGCGTTAGGTCCGTCAGGGAAGCCGAACACTGATTTCACAACTTCTGGTGTTATTTCAATGTCCATATCGGCTCCAAGTTCCAATACCATTGTAACTCTATCAATTTTCTCGAGTAACCACAAGATCATTGGCCGTGACAGGTTTGATGTTACTCTGTAATTAAACAAGAATCCCCAACCAACATTGATAGCTCGGTTTTTTGATCTTCGCTAAGGACCACTGTAAGCAATTTGTTGAGCTCTTTGAGTGAATACATTATTGTGTAGTTTGTGCTTGTGTCCTTGCGTAGCTTTTGGTCACCTATTGTCAAGGTTCCTTGAATCATATTCTTGCTCTGATCCTTGCTTTTGTGTTTTCTCCCAGCTTGCTGCATGTAAGATTTTATGCTGTCAGTTCATGCTATGGATTTTCCAAAATGAATGTCATATGGTTAATTTATTTATGTAAATCTTTACTAACCGATTATGCAATTCTCTTTCATTTTCTTCCGTATCCCCTTCAACATCATCATCTTCTGTTTCAGGTTGTGTTCATTCTAGAAGAATGTTGTAGTCTTCATCGTCGTCGTCACTGCTCTCATCATCATCTGTGTTGTTCTCTTGCTCTTTTCAGATGTCCTTTTTCTTCCTTTGATATTCTAGATGCTCTCTTCCTTTTTTTTCCTGAGGGTTATCTTGCTCTTCTGGTAGTATTGCTTTCCTCTTCTTCAATATTCTTGTACTGGACTGTTAATCTACTGTGGTACTGCTGTCTAGAAGTTGAACACTCAGTGGGATTGGCTCATCCTGGGGTATGTTTTGTTCATTTTTTCATCGTCCACACTTTCTTCAGAGGTTGATGCAAGAGGGTAGTTTCTTCTTAACTTTATCCAGGTTCAATTTCCTTTTTTAGTGCTTTCTTTTTCTTTTCTTCTCTTCCTCTCTACTAGTTGATCTTCCACTTGCCATTCCTGTGTGGGTGTTTCTGTGCAGTCCACACTTTGCGATGGTGTTATTGATAGCTGGGATGGTGTGTGACCTGACTGTTGTCCTGGTTATCTATTTTGGGGCAATATTTTTCCCTTACTATATGAGAAGAAACACTGATAATATGTACTTTTACTTTGTTTTACAGCATTACCTTGGATGAGCAATGACTTTTTTTCTTCAGCATCCGTATTATCAGGTATGCTCTACAAAGAAGTTGTATTAAATAAATGCTATTTCTATATTATGTAAGTGATGACTACAAGGTATGTTGTATATTGCTCTATACCTTCTAGGAATAGGAGCTTCTGTTGTCCTCCATTTCACCTAATAATTAAATAATATTTTTAGCATAAGACAATTCTTATAAGTGTGGCAGAAATTAGTAATTCTTTATGCAATCTTCTAATCCATAGTAAGTTATTTTCACAATTCGATGTTTTAATATATTTGTCTACTCTTTCTATATACGAATTCTATTTCCCTATTTGTTCTCAATAATTACTTACGAAAAACAACTGTACATATGTAACCTCTAAACTGTTAGTCAACATATGCTTTGTATGGCGAGAAGGAACTAAAAATGAATGATTAAAGTGGAGTTAGATAGTATGTACTATAATGTTACTTTCTGTTATAGATTTGTGAAGAATCTATGTTAAACCGGAATTATATGATTTTGATGATATGAATTCGGCGTACCTCTTGTTGTAGGTTCCTACGCTTACTTGTTTCTTGAATAAGAGGAAGCATGGGCCTTCCGCCGCGCTCTCGCCTTCTACGTTTATCTTTTTTTGTGAATGTATCCTCTCTATCGAGATCGCCGGGGAGTTCCGTCTAAATCGGTGTAGGTTGGTGAGGACGAACTTGCTACCATCAGAGGATGTGTTTGGTGTGGCGGTGACGGGTTGGATTTGAAGTGTTGGACTAGATTCCGTTGTGGTGGGTCGGCGGGGGCGGGGTGATCTGGGGTGGTTGCTGTTGGCGGAGCGTGGTGTGTGTTGTTGGTGTTGGGGGTGTGGGAAGGTGTTTGTTTTCACGGTTGCTGCGTTGGGCGGTTGCTCCTGGCGACGGCGATGACGGTAGCAGAATGAGTCTGTTTTCCGCGGGTTTTGTGTCTTCGGACTACCTTTCTATGGTTGGATACTAGAGGGAAACTAATCGTGTATGGGGTGGTAGTTTTGGTTCTCTATCTTGTTTAGAAGCATGCACTGCCTTGTGTCGGCTTAATTTTGACGCCTCGGGTGATCGTGAGTGATCTGCCGTAATTTTATTTGACTAACTACCTTATTAGATTTCATTGATGCATTGCACCAGCTGTATCTAAGTTGTACGGAGTGTACTGCCTAAGTTGTAATTCGTGCACTGCTTTCTTATTGACCAATATATTTTTACGTTCTCTTTGCTTGCACACAGTTTGTATTTGATGTAAGTCCTAGTTACTTTAGTGTTGGGGGAGCGACATTGTATTCTCTTGGTCGGGTGCACTCCCTAAGTTGTACGAGTGCACTGCCTAAGTTCTATTTACTTTAGTTCTGCCATTTGCACTGCCTAGGTTTTAAAGGGTGAACTGCCTAATTTATGCGCAGTTTTGTGTTAACTGCTCTAGGTTGGCGTAAGCACTGCCATAGCCGGTAATGTCAAAACGTGTGTTTTGAAAAGTTTTGCACTGCCGGTCATACAGTTTATGTACTGCCCTGTTAATTTTTTTCACTGTGTTTTCGGCTTTCGAGTTCTCAAGTTTTGATGCACTGCACAAGTCTCTGCCATTTGCACTGCCTAGGTTTCAAAGGTGCGCTGCCTAATTTGTGCGCATTTTTTTGTTAACTGCGTCTAGGTTGGAATAAGCACTGCCGTAGCCGGTAAGGTCTAATGTGTGTTTAGATAAGTTTTGTGCCTGCCGATCATACAGTAATCTACTGCCCCCTGGTAAGTTAACTACGTTTTCGGCTTTCGAGTTTCCAGATTTTGATGTACTGTTCAAGTTCTGCCATTTGCACTGCCTAGGTTCAAGGGTGGACTGCCTAGGTTTTAAAGGGTGGACTGCCTAACTTATGCGCAGTTATGCACTGCTGATCATACGGTTTATGAGCTGCCTGAATATTTATTTGTTTTTGTCCACTATGTTTTCCGGTTTTCGAGTTTTTATGCGTGGAGTCATACTGACTGATCTGCCTTAACTAGTAATATGCACTGCCATTGAGTGTTCGTGTATGCACTGCATTTTAACTTGTATTTGCATCTTTATTTATTTTTGTATTCTATACAGTTAAATGATGAGAATAACCATCATAATCCTACACAAACTAGAATATTGTATTTAAAATGGATATATGATTTGTTTTACTGGATTAAAACATTCAGAATGCACAGACTATATATAATTACACATTGTTCAAAGTATTACACACACTAAGCAGGGTTTCAAGCTTTTTAAAATAACATTGTTCGGAAAACATCAAACGCTAAATCAAATCCATATTTATATGTGGTTATCAACTAAAATCACCAAACTGATATAATATCGTAGCCATGCTACGAAAGTCTTTACTGAATTCACATTTCCTTCTAGCCATCTTCTTGCTTCTCCGATCTGTCGACATCTTCTTCTGGACTGATGCCGTATTGCTCCTGCTGCCATATCTTCTTGGTATCCTCTGATGGACCTTCTTGTTTATGTCGTTTGTATGGTTTATAACCTCCATGACATCTGATGCAGAGCTTGTCATCCAAGATTGGTTTATCTAAACCGAGGAGATTCCTGATGAATGTATCCTCTTGTACAACTCGTATGCGACATATCCATCTATTGCTGAGTAATGCAGATTGTCTGGCGACATTGGCTTCCACTCTCATATGTCATGCATGTTTGAGTTACGGGCTAGTATCTTCATCTGAATGTATGACCTATCAATGAGTGTTGTTGCAAGATTGGACATGCCATCCCTGTGATTATCTCGTGGCACTGACTTGAATATATCTTGTATGTCGACGTGGTACTCGTCAGGGATATCAAATTTCTCTCTTCTGCATCATCTTTATGTTGTCCTCTTGTCCACACTAACGAACGTGATCTGTTTTTTTTAGAAAATCCCGTAGCCCCTGGCATTCCTTAGTGCTCCTGGGGTAATGATACACTAGGACGTGCTCCCTCATAGCGAGTTGTACTACGGCGATGATGGTTTTTGTTTGCCTCTAGGAGTGTATTCGAGGTCGAGTCCTATGTACCTGCTGATGTCGTCCTGTCAAGTAAAATTTGATCATTTAGTAAGTAGCAGAATCTAGTGAAACTGTTTGATTCTTACGACATGAAGAATAGGAGTAGGGGAAAATGTAGGATCGCATTTTCCATGCCCACTCTAAGGATCCGTTTGGCTTCTTGGCTTTTGTCAAGCGAAATATTCTAAAACCATAGTATATCAAGGCCGGGCAATCAATACTACAGTTTGCACAAAAACATAGTATTTGTAAAAAATAGGTCCAGACCTCTTTCTTGAAACGTGCAAAAAAACCTCAGTTTTGCAATACCACAGTTTTGAAACTTTTGTGTTTTACTGTGGCCAAACTCCCAAACTATTGAAAACTACAGTATTTTTAGATACTACGTTATCTTTCGAATACTGAGAAAAAAACAGCATGTGCCAAACAGGAAAAATCGTATGTATGGGGTTACATTAATTCGTATTACAAATAGTTTGCTTGATCATAGGAAAAAACAATGGATTCTGAAAAAGGATGTATGGGGTAAATGTTTGATTCGAATGAAAACTGGTTCAAAGTTCTGGTTAGAAAAGGTACTGCAATTTTTTGCATAATGGATCAGTACTAACCTCGTCAAGGCAATCTTCGTACATTGCGAGTATTTGGTCGACGTGGATTCCTCGTTGTGTACACCACAGTAAGAACCGTCGTTCCATGAGCAGGACGTGATGAATCTCCGTTGTCTGAAGCCCGTCGTCCATGGGAGGAAGACGTACGGTACCACGGCTTGAATCTGTTTATTTCTGCAGTAGTAAACAATGATGGATCTAATAAGAACAAGTATGGATGGACTACAAAATACTATATAATTATGC
>CAJUXJ010002296.1:0-32916 GCA_910589775.1 Avena eriantha
ATAGGAAGGCGCGCTCGTCACTTCCTCCGTGAGAATCGGGACATCTTCGCATGGTCCCCCAAGGACATGCCGGGTGTGCCGAGGGAGTTCGCCGAGCACTCACTTCATGTGCGTCCGGATGCCAAGCCGGTCAAGCAACCCCTGCGCCGGTTCGCAGAGGAGAAGAGAAAGATAATCGGTGACGAGATCACCCGGCTCCTTGCAACCGGGTTCATCATGGAAGTGTACCACCCGGACTGGTTGGCGAACCCAGTCTTGGTGCTGAAGAAGAACAAGACCTGGCGCATGTGTATCGACTACACCAGCCTGAACAAGGCGTGCCCGAAAGACCCCTTCGCCTTGCCCTGTATCGATCAAGTCATCGATTCCACGGCTGGCTGTGATTTGTTGTCTTTTCTAGATTGCTATTCCGGGTACAATCAGATCTGGCTAAACCTGGCTGATCAGATTAAGACATCATTTATCACCCCCTACGGGGCTTTCTGCTATGTAACCAAGCCTTTCGGCCTAAAGAACGCAGGCGCCACCTATCAGCGATGTATGCAGAAATGCTTGCACTCGCAGATAGGCCGAAACGTGCACGCTTACGGGATGACGTGGTCATCAAGACCAAGGAGAAGCGCACCCTCCTCGAGGATCTAGGAGAGACATTTGGCAACCTCCGCCAAGTACCAGATGAAGCTGAACCCAGAGAAGTGCCGCCTTCGGAGTACCGTCTGGCCAGCTACTTGGTTTCCTCGTATCACAACGAGGTATCGAGGTGAATCCGGAGAAGATCGCGGCCATCGAGAGGATGCAGCCGCCCAGGAACCTGCTTGGGTTCAGAAGTTCACCGGATGCCTGGCTTCCCTCAGTCGCTTCGTCAGCCGGCTGGGGGAGAAGGCACTCCCGTTGTACCAGCTGATGAAGAAGATGGACAAGTTCTCCTGGACTTCGCAAGCCGACACCACGTTTCACGACCTCAAGCGCATGCTATCCACAACACCGGTCCTAGCCACACCGGCTAGCAAGGAGCCAATGTTGCTCTATATAGCGGCCACCGGCCGGGTCGTCAGCGTCGTCCTGGTGGTGGAGCGCCCCGAGGAAGGCAAGGCTCAGCCGGTTCAGAGACCCATCTACTACCTCAGCGAGGTTCTCTCCCTCTCCAAGCAGAACTACCCCCCACTACCAAAAGATGCGCTATGGTGTGTACCTGGAATGCAAGAAGCTCAAGCACTACTTCCAGGAGCACCCGATTAAGGTCGTGTGCACTGCACCCCTTTCGGAAATCATCGGCAACAAGGACGCCACTGGCCGAGTCGCCAAGTGGGCCATCGAGCTCGCCGCCTACTCCATCCAGTACGAGCCCCGCCTCACGATCAAGTCGTAGGCGTTGGCGGACTTCCTCGCCGACTAGGCCGAGACCCAGTATCTCCCACCGGCTCCGGATTCAGACCACTTGCGGATGCACTTCGACGGGTCAAAGATGCTCGGGGGCTTGGGAGCCGGCATCGTGCTCACCTCACCCAAAGGAGATCGGCTGGAGTACGTGCTGCAGATCCACTTCAAGGCCACCAACAACGTAGCCGAATACGAGGCACTGGCGCACGGGCTCCGGCTTGCCAAGGAGATCGGTGTCAACCGGATCCTGTGCTTCGGTGATTCGGACTTGGTGGTGCAGAAGGTGTCCGGAGAATGGGACGCCAGAGATGCAAACATGGGTCTCTACCGATTCCACATCCAGAAGCTCAGCACCTCCTTCGACGGGTGCGAGTTTCACCACGTCCCCCGCATCAACAACGAGGCAGCCGATGCGCTCTCCAAGATCGGATCGACCAGGCAGGCCATCCCACCAGGGGTCTCCTTGGAGCACCTGCGCAAGCCATCCATCAACCCGTCACCAGAATCAGACTCCATTGTCTGGGCAGGAAGCGTTCCGGCTGACGGAACGGCAGAAGCGGAGCCGGCAGAACCGCCGAAGAAGAAGAATCGAAGCACCAATTCCGGCGAGGCAGTGCCTTCTAGCGCGCAAGACCCGGGGGCTGCCGGCTCGCCTAGTGGCTCGGGGGCTGCCGTCCCGGGTATGCCACCCGGACGACCCCTTGACATCCGCCAGCTGGAGGACAGGAGCGTCCTCGTCATTCGGGAAGTGCCATCCTGGGCACAGCACTTCATGAGCTACATCGCCAATGGAGAACTCCCGGACAACGAGGTGGAGGCCAGGCAAATCCGGCGCCGCGCGCACACGTACACCATCATAAATGGCGAGTTGTACAAGCACAGCGTATCCGGTATCTTCCAAAGATGTGTCGATGCGAACACGGGCTACCGGCTACTCAAGGATATCCACCAGGGCGAGTGCAGGCACCACGCTTCGTCAAGGGCGATAGTCGCGACGGCATTCCGCCATGGTTTCTATTGGCCCACCGCCCTCGAGGACGCTGAGCAGCTGGTCCGTGCATGCAATGGGTGCCAACGCTTCGGGCAGCTCAGGCACATGCCAACTTTGGTACTCAAGACCATACCGATCACCTGGCCCTTCGCAGTTTAGGGCCTCAACATGGTCGGTCCTTTCAAGCGAGCACGCGCGGGCATGACCCACCTACTGGTAGCGGTGGACAAGTTCACAAAGTGGATCGAGGCCAAGCCTATCCGGAAGCTGGATGGAGCGACGGTTGTTACCTTCTTCACCGACATCATCAACTGCTTCGGCTACCCCAACAGCATCATCACCGACAATGGCACGAACTTCGCCAAGGGGGCCTTCGCCCGGTTTTGCAGCAACAAGGGCATCCGACTGGACCTTGCCTCCATCGCACACCTGCAATCCAACGGGCAAGTCGAAAGAGCAAACGGCTCGGTGCTAGCCGGCATCAAGCCACGCCTCATCGAGCCGTTAGAGCGGTCACCCGGATGTTGGATCCAAGAACTTCCGGTTGTGCTGTGGAGCCTCCACACCACGCCGAATAGGTCAACCAGCTACACGCCATTCTTCCTGGTCTACGGATCGGAAGCCGTCCTCTCCGTCGACGTCGAGTTCGACTCCCCTCGCAAGCTCCTGTATGACGAAAAAGCCAATAGGGAGGCGCGAGAGGACGGAGTGGACATCCTGGAGGAGGCCTGCAAGCTGGCCCTTTCCAGATCAGCCCTGTACCAGCAGCGACTACGTCGCTACCATTCAAGCTGGATCCGCCCAGTCGCATTCCGCAAGGGCGACCTAGTTCTCCGGCTGGTGCAAGACATGAAGGGCATGCACAAGCTATCACCACCCTGGGAGGGACCCTTCATCATCAGCCGGGCGCTGCCCAACGACTCCTACTACCTCATCGACGCGCAGCAGCCGCGCAAGAACAAGATGGACAAATCAAACGAGGAGACCGAGCGTCCCTGGAACGCGGCCCTGCTGCGCCCGTTTTACACCTAGTCGCCAGGCAGTGTATGTATCCCGAAAATCCCATGAATGAAAATGCGGACCCCCACAAGAATCTCGGGGGCTCCTTACTAGAAATTTGTGTGCACCTGTTTTCCCGGTTCAAATTTTCTGGCTCCGGCAACCCCTACCCGGGGGCTCGCTGGCTGGCCCGGCCTACTAAGTCAACAAACCGGCTAAGTAGTGTGTGACGATGTCAGAGGCCCACTCTTCGTCTCAGCTACAGACCGCAACCCGGCTATCCGACTAGCAAGAGCAAAATCCCGAGGCATCCCACACGAAAAAAGGGGAGGAGACGCAGCAGACCGGGCGTCCCGGCCCTGCGACTGATTCGAACCAATCCAGCTGCTAAGCCATTAGTACCGTCTGCAATGTACTGTCGGCTCCCTTCGATTCCGGCTGCAGACCGCAACCCGGCTGCCCGGCAAGGACGCAGCAAAAACAGCAGAGGACACGGGAAAGCGACTAAGTGTCTAGAAAGGGACAAGCCAGTTTTCGAAAAAACAAGCCGTTTTCCGGCTACAATTTGACAGACTAACCTACTAACCTATGTGGACATGTGTGTATGCGTATGTACATTCTTGTCCGACTACCCGAGTCGGAATTCAGGAGAAGGAAAGAAGATTCGAAGTCCTTGCCTTCATCAAGCACTCCGAATCTTGGCGGCTACACCCACTGGGTGTCGCGCGCCCCCAGCGGAGCCTGGTAGTCCCTGACCGGCTAAGGGCGTTTAGCCGGCTGATTCGGAACCCAGGTGAGGGCAAGGGAAGGAGCAAGGAAAAATAAGGAAGATTCGAAGCACCTGGCTACGCCAGCTACTCCGAATCTCGGGGGCTACACCCAGTGGGTGCGCTCACGCGCCCCCACCGGAATGTTAGTTCTCCTGGCTGAAGGCGTTCAGCCAACGAAAGCAGCCGACTGGGATGAGGCCAATCGGATAAAGTTAGAAGACTTGGGAAAAATAAGGAAGATTCGAAGCACCTGGCTACGCCAGCTACTCCGAATCTCGGGCGCTACACCTAGTGGGTGCGCTAGCGCGCCCCCACTGGAGGTGTAGTTCGTCCGGCTAAGAGTGTGTAGCTGGACGAGGTTAGCCGGGCGGAGCAAGACGACAAAATATCAAAAGGAAACTCAATGCACAAGTTAAGGGAGACTCAAGAATTTCAACGTTAACAAACAAAAGGGAGACGAAGCTCCCATAAGTTACCCGGCATCAAAGACAGCCGGTACAAACAGACAAGGTTCGTGAACATGCAAGACAAGACAAATACACCCGGCATCCCGGGGCAATAACTAGACGGCAAGACCCTTGCCGTGAGGGGGATCTTGGCCGGCAGAAGCTTCGGGTGGAAGAGGAGGCGCAGAGCTTGATCCGGTTCCGGCGCCTGCGGGCGGTGGCATCGGGCCCTCCATGTCGGGAGTACCGACGGACTCCGAGTCGGTGAGCGCCTCGTCGGGATCCACGTAGTCGGCAATCTTGATGGCGGATCCGCGGAGCTCCGGATGGGCTTGACGGATGGCGGCAAGATCGGCTCCGACACGGAAGCCACCGTCGATCTTCTCGACACGGGCATCCTTGTACCAGGAGAGCATGAGGGCCAGAGCCATCTCCGCTCCGGCCTGCGCCGCCAACTCCCGTAGCCGGTCCATCGCAGCCGACACCCCTCCCACCTTTGCGGCCAACTGCGCCATCGTCTCCGGAACCAGAGCTTCTGGCCACATGAAGGAGAAGACGTCTAGCGCCGCTTGACAAAGCTTGGTGGCCTCTTCGACAAGAAGGACGATGAGCTCCTGGGCCGTCGGCTGCGCTCCTGGCTAGTTCTCCTGCAGCCGGTTGTAGGCCAGCAGGTCTATGCCGGGGTAAAAGGCTGTCAGAAAAGAGGGGTCAGATCCGGCTACCGGATCCAGAAAGAAAGGAAGACGGGAAAAGGAACTCACCCTTGGCAGTGTGGCCGACCTGCATCAGCTCCTCCATCAGGGCCTTCTCCTTGATCGCCAGCCGTTTGATCTCCTTCTCGTGTTCCTTGTTCTGGGCCTCGAGAAGGGTGAAGGCTTCGGCCCGGCTAGCGAGCGAGGCGTCGCGCTCCTTGACGGTGGCCTTCAGACCGTCTACCCTCGCATGCCAATCCTTGTTCTGCAGCCGCATAATGGAATTGGACTTGCTCAGCCGGTCGTTCGCTTTCTTCAAGTGATCGATCTCGCGCTGAGCGCACACGAGGATGGCTGCGGAAATTCCGGCTATCAGTAAAAAAAAGGGAGGCGAACTTACTCTGGGAAGTCCCGTTGGCGGCAGCAAGCTTCTGCTCAACGTCTTGTTCCCGTCGGCTGTGGCCTCCAGCAGCCGAATCTCCTTCACCGCCAGCTCGAGCGTGGGGCAAGGTCCGACAGCGAGGCGGCGGAGGAAGCGTCGTCGTCCACAGCGTTGACGGCCAAGGACTCCTTTGCTGCGACCACCGCCGTTCGCCATTCCTCCCCAGGCTCCTCGTTGGAGTTGTCATCACCAACAACGACGAGCTCCTTGCCGGCAGCCCCCCGCGTGCCTGCGGAGGAGCCTTCCGGCTGGGAGGGCTACGCTTCCGACTGAGGACCTTCCGGCTGGGCGGGGGCGGTCGGCTCATCTCGAGGGGGAGGCGAGGGCTGCGCCTCAGAAGAAGGAGGGGTGCCGGTTGGCGCAGCCGGGGCACGGGGCAGTGAGCCGGCCGACGCCCGTGCCAGGCTCGTGGCTCCGAAAGAGACCAACGTGCTAAAGAGAAGGAGGAGAAGGCAAAGGCAAAATAAACCAAAGTCAGAAAAAGAAGAAAAAGGGCAAGTAGACGGAAGGCGCCAAAAGAAAAGGAGGGGAGAAAGAAGGTACCCTGGCACAACTGGGGGCGGCCCCTTCTTCCGGCCAAGATGGCTTGGCGGCACGGTGCCGGACCGACTCCTCTTGGGAGCCGGCTCCTCCGTCGTAGGCCGGCGGGAGCCGAAACGATTGGAGCCGCTCCCGCCTGCCTCGCCGTCTGTCGCGGAGAGCGTCGCCGGGTCCACGATCGGCGCGGCCTCTTCCTCCTCGTGCACCTCCGCATGCGGGTCGGCAGCCGGCTCGTCATTCTGGCTGGGGAAGGCATCATCGTCCCCGTCCGATTCCTCGCCAGACCGCCGAGCGCGCGGCTCGGGCAAGTCAAGCGTGAATACCTCGAGGGGAGCCTCGCCCTCCTCACGAATGATGCAAGCGAAGATCTGCCGAATACAAGAAGTCAGTCAGACAGAATAGGGAAACAACACAGAACGAGCAAATAAAGTTTCCGGCTACAGCAATTTACCCGAGCCGCGCGGTTCTCCCGGCTGTAGGGCGCCAGACTGAACTTACAGTTCTCCGGCAGCCGCTCCTTGGTAATCTTCCACACCCACTCCTTCAAGTTGTGGTAGCGGGGATCGCGGCGCGACAGCCGGGTCAGGTCCAGTCGGCCGGAGTAATAGCACATCTTGTGCGCCCGCTGCTGCATCAGCATCATCAGCCGGGACATCCAGCTAAGAGTGATGTCCATGCCGGTTAGCCGGCAGGTCACGAGGGAGCGCATGCGCTGCAGCATCGCGTCCGTCTCTGCCTTGTCACCGTGGAACTTCAAGTCCCAGTTTTGCCGGCTGGACTCGACATCCTGGAAGGCCGAAAGATTTATCCGGTCGACATTGGTGACGTTCTTGACGTAGAAGTACGACTGCTGCCATAGCCGTACCGTGTCCTGAAGCAAGAACTTGGGGTAGCCGGATTGGGAGCGGGAGTAGATGGAGGCGCCGCCGCAGACGACTAGCGGCCCCTTCGTGTACTGCACCTGCGGCCAGACTCGGAAGAGCTGGCAGAAAAGCCCGAGATCCGGCTGGATCCGAGATCCGGCTGGATCCCGAGATAGCTCTCGCAGAACTCCATGAAGTGCGCCAGCGTCCCGATGGCGTTGGCGCCGAGGTGGTGAAGACGGAGGTCGAAGAAGGTGAGAAACGTCAAGAGGAAGGGATGCACCGGAAAGGCGAACCCGCGCGCCAGATGGGAGAGGAAGATGACGCGCTCCCCCTCCGCCGGGTGCGGTGACACCTCCCCCGCCGGTGCCAACCACATCGCCACCTCCTCCAACAACGGGAGAACGCGGGTGGCGCGGTACTTTTCGATGTGGTCCTCGGTGATGGAGGAGCCGCACCAAGCCCGCGGTCGGCGGCCATCTCTGGCTGACAGGGGGGAACGACGACGGAAGACTGGCAGTGGCCCGTAGCGACGGCGACAACGAGCGGGCGGCGCAGCGGGCTATGGCGCAGAAGGCAAGGGCGTAGGAGCAGAAGCACGCGAGGGAGAAGGAGACTACAGCGGAGGAGCGAAGGAAAGGAACTGCCTCTCCCACGACGTCCCTTTAAAGGGGCCGGAAGGGCAACCGTCAATGGAGCCACGTGGCGCGCATCCGGACGGCCCTCACCCCAACCGCCGCCCAGGATCCGGTGTGCCGAAGCAGGACGCGCAGAAGATCCCGAAGCAGGAACCGAAGCGCCGGACAATGGTTTCCGAGGCGACGTGCGACGGGACGTTACGCTGCCCGCCGCAGAGCAATGATGGCGCGTGCGCGCATGGCCGGCGTCAGCACTGACGTCACGGGTAGCGCAACCACCAAGCACAGCCGGACTCAAATTCAAAAACAAGAAGGAGCGCGCGCACATTTCGCCTAAGGGAAGAATCCACACGCGCTCGGGGGCTAGTGTCGGGGGAATGATCCCCAGGTACCCAAACCGAACAAGAAACCAGGAAGTCGGATCGCATCCGGCTGACCAGATGCAGCCGGACAGGGTATATAGGTCGGCTATCACCCGGTAGCCGGATCAGCAAGAGACAGCCGAATACGGCGACGTAGCCGGACCCAATCAGTGAGACATGACGACATGTGTATCAGTGCACGGTACGCCCTGTTCGATGACAAGACTGGCAACCACCCGGCCATACTGAAGACTTTGCGAGGGTGACGCAGGAACAGTGGCCTGTGCTGACGACCGGCTCGCACAGCGTCCACTGTGCCTACGACAGCCATACCGCTCGTACTCCGATAAGACATATCATACTGGACACTGTGGATGACCAGCCGGCTGGGGCCCGCCTGTGGGGCCCGCCTGTCGGATTGGCCAAGGAGACCATTGCCTCTCTACCTATATAAGGAGAGGCAAGGCCTCAGTAGAAGGGGTTGGTCTCTTAGCATTTAAGGTAGTAGCTAGCACATACAGCTCGAGGAGCACTTGTAGTTTGTTTATCCCATATAGTCAGATCCGGCAGGAGTAGGGGCTTTACCTCACCACGAGGGCCCCGAACCTGGGTACTTCTTGCGTCCCGCTACGCTCGCTTTTATCCAATCTCGCCTGCGGACGCCGTCGACAGCTTCTCTGCTAGTCCCCACACCTCTATCTAACCTCCTCAGGTACTGCCGTTCACAACACAATGACAAACCACATATGTATTAACCAATGGAATTGCATGTGTGTTCTTTCCACAAACCACACATGAATCCACCAGAGTCATTGCATGTGTGTTCTTTCGACAAACCACATATGGATCAACCAGTGTCATTGCATGTGTGTTCTTTCCACATACCACATATGGATCAACTAGTGGTCATTTCATTTGTGTTCTTTCCACAAACCACATATGGATCAACTAGTGGTCATTGCATGTGTGTTCTTTCCACAAACCACATATTGATCCACTAGAGTCGTTGCATGTGTGTTCTTTTCACAAACCACACATGGATCCACCAGAGGCATTGCATGTGTGTTCTTTCCACAAACCACATATGGATCAACCAGTGGCATTGCATGTGTGTTCTTTTCACAAACCACATATGGATCCACCAGTGTTCACTGCATGTGTGTACTTTCCACAAACCACACATGGATCCACCAGTGTTCATTGCATGTGTGTTCTTTCCACAAACCACACATGGATCCACCAGAGTCACTGCACGTGTGTTCTTTTCACAAACCACACATGGATCAACCAATGGTATTGCATGTGTGTTCTTTCCACAAACCACACATGGATCCACTAGAGTTATTGCATGTGTGTTCTTTTCATAAACCACATATGGATTAACTAATGGCATTGCATGTGTGTTCTTTCCACAAACCACACATGGCTCCACCAGTGTTCATTGCATGTGTGTTCTTTCCACAAACCACACATGGATCCACCAGAGTCATTGCATGTGTGTTCTTTTCACAAACCACACATGGATCATCCAATGTCATTGCATGTGCGTTCTTTCCACAAACCACACAAGGATCCACCAGAGTCATTGCATGTGTGTTGTTTTCACAAACCACATATGGATTAACCAATGGCATTACATGTGTGTTCTTTCCACAAACCACACATGGATCCACCAGAGTCATTGTATGTGTGTTCTTTCCACAAACCACATATGGATCAACGAGTGGCGTTGCATGTCTGTTCCTTCCACAAACCACACATGGATCCACCAGTGTTCATCGCATGTGTGTTCTTTCCACAAACCACATATGGATGCACCAGTGTTCATTGCATGTGTGTTCTTTGCAGAAACAACATATGGATCCACCAGAGTCATTGCATATGTGTTCTTTTCACAAACCACCCATGGATCAACCAATGGCGTTGCATGTGTGTTCTTTTCACAAACCACACATGGATCACCCAATGGTATTGCATGTGTGTTCTTTCCACAAACCACACATGGATCCACTAGAGTCATTAAATGTGTGTTATTTTCACAAACCACATATCGATTAACCAATGACATTGAATGTGTGTTATTTCCACAAACCACACATGGATCCACCAGAGTCATTGCATGTGTGTTCTTTCCACAAACCACATATGGATCAACCAGTGTCATTACACGTGTGTTGTTTCCACAGACCACATAGGGATCAACCAGTGGTCATTGCATGTGTGTTCTTTCCACAAACCACATATGGGTAACCTAGGGGCATTGCATGTGTGTTCATTCCACAAACCACACATGGATCCACCAGTGTTCATTGTATGTGTGTTCTTTCCACAAACCACATATGGATCCACCAATGTCATTGCATGTGTGATCTTTTCCACAAACCACATGGATCAACTAATGGCATAGCATGTGTATTATTTCCACAAACCACATATGGATCCACCAATGTCATTGCATGTGTGTTCTTTTCCATAGACCACACATGGATCCACCAATGGCATTGCATGTGTGTTCTTTCCACAAACCACATATGGATCCACGAGATTCATTGCATGTGTGTTCTTTTCACAAACCACACATGGATCAACCAATGACATTGCATGTGTGTTCTTTCCACAAAACACCCATGGTTCCACCAGTGTTCATTGTAAGTGTGTTCTTTCCACAAACCACACATGGATCCACCAGTGTCATTGCATGTGTGTTCTTTTCACAAACCACACATGGATCAACCAATGGCATTGCATGTGTGTTTTTACCACAAACCACACATTGATCCACTAGAGTCATTGCATGTGTCTTATTTTCACAAACCACATATGGATTAACCAATGGCATTGCATGTGTGTTCTTTCCACAAACCACTCATGGATCCACCAGAGTCATTGCATGTGAGTTCTTTCCACAATACACATATGGATCAACCAGTGTCATTGCATGTGTGTTCTTTGCACATACCACATATGGATCAACTAGTGGTTATTGCATGTGTGTTCTTTCCACAAACCACATATGGATCAACTAGTGGCATTGCATGTGTGTTCTTTCCACAAACCACACATGGATCCACCAGTGTTCACTGTATGTGTGTTCTTTCCACAAACCACATTTGGATCCACCAATGTCATTGCATGTGTGTTCTTTTCCACAAACGACATGGATCAACCAATGGCATTTCATGTGTGTTCTTTCCACAAACCACATATGGATCCACCAATGTCATTGCATGTGTGTTCTTTTCCACAAACCACACATGGATCCACCAATGTCATTGCATGTGTGTTCTTTTCACAAACCACACATGGATCAACCAATGGCATTGCATGTGTGTTCTTTTCGGAAACCACACATTGATCCACTAGAGTCATTGCATGTGTGTTATTTTCACAAACCACACACGGATCAACCAATGGCAATGCATGTGTGTTCTTTCCACAAACCACACATGCATCCACCAGTGTTCATTGCATGTGTGTTCTTTCCACAAACCACACATGGATCCACCAGAGTCATTGCATGCGTGTTCTTTTCACAAACCACACATGGATCAACCAATGGCATTGCATGCGTGTTGTTTCCACAAACCACACATGGATCCACTAGAGTCATTGCATGTGTGTTCTTTTCACAAACCACATATGGATTAACCAATGGCATTTCATGTGTGTTGTTTCCACAAACCACACATGGATCCACCAGAGTCATTGCATGTGTGTTTTTTCCACAAACCACATATGGACCAACTAGTCTCATTGTGTGTGTGTTCTTTCCACAGACCACATATGGATCAACCAGTGGTCATTGCATGTGTGTTGTTTCCACAAACCACATATGGATCCACCAGTGTTCATTGTATGTGTGTTCTTTCCACAAACCATATATGGATCCACTAGAGTCATTGCATGTGTGTACTTTTCACAAACCACACATGGATCAACCAATGGCATTGCATGTGTGTTCTTTCCACAAACCACACATGGATCCACCACTGTTCATTGCATGTGTGTTCTTTCCACAAACCACACATGGATCCACCAGAGTCATTGCATGTGTGTTATTTTCACAAACCACACATGGATCAACCAATGGCATTGCATGTGTGTTTGTCGTCGGATTGATGACAAGTACGCCATGAGGGGGTCCTGGAGGCATGCGGAAGAGGGGTGTGAGACTTACGGTTATTCGAGACGGTGAGCACACAAGTTTACCCAGGTTCAAATCCGCCGGCTTTGGACGAATCCTACTCCTACTAGCAATCTAGTAATACGGCAGAGCCGGAATATGGGTTACAAGGGTTCGCCTGTGCGAGTTGAGATTGTAGACTATTGAGGTGTCTAGAGTGTTGCCCTAAATGCTCTCCCTTGGATGGCTTATATAGATATCCGGCCTAGGGTTTACAAGAGAGATCTATCCGGCTACGACTAAGAGTCAGTTAGAGAGTACATCTTGAACTACAAGTAATATTATGGGCCTAAGTCGGTAAGTCTTCTGGGCCTTCCCGTAGCCAGATTGGACTCCGTCTTCTCTCCCTGACTGGGCCGTCCGTGAAGCAAAGCTCTAACCCGAAGTGGGACACCCTGGTCAGTGAGGAACTGTGAGGATACCCGGAAAGTATATCCCCAACAACAGCCCCCGGAGGCCTCCAAGATCCAAAGTCGGATTCATCATCGTCTAGCTTGATCTTCGGCTTGCAGAATCTTGAAGGGTTCCTGAAACTTCACAACAAAAAATACGATCCGGGTCTTAAAAATAAGTCGGACCTATCAACAGGTTACTCGGATTTTCCAGCTTGATTTCAAACTAAGCCGGAACTTGGTCTCTAATGCCACCTAACACAAGTCATGGTCAAGTCACATCATCTGACAGACATCCTATCAGCACGACCGTTGGTGGGTCTGTAGTTCACGGAATCGAGGCGTTGTTTCAATGCGTACGCGGAGATCGAGGCGACGTAATCATCGCGTGGGTCCTTCCCAGTTCCTTCCACGACATGTGGCGGTTACACTGTAGCATTTGCACGAATCTGTTGCGGTTAGGTGGATATAAGGGGTGAAGATCTCCTCCTCCTTTCTTGACCTGTCCTTTGCCTTCTCCTCTCCTCCAAATCTCCCCCGCGCGCACAGAGCTCCTCTGGTTTCCCCCCAAAACTCCCAGCGCCGTGCATCTTAGGTCAACTGCTCACCGGAGAAATGGCTTCTTCCTCCTCTTTCGGTTGGCAGCAACGGCGACAACGGAGGCAGCGGTGGAAAAGGAAAGCTTCCGCGGGGTCTGGATCCCCTGCGTGTTAGATGACGAGAAGCTCCGCGGCATGGAGAAGGAAGTGCTCCTCCGCGCCGGCGACTGGCGGAGCGGCATTGGAGAGACCATCCCCAACCTGCACGCCGACGAGCGGGTCCACTTCGGTACCCACCTCGACAGAGGTTTGTCTTTCCCACCCTCGGAGTTCTTCTCCGAGGTGATTTATCATTTTTGTGTTCAACTCCACCATCTTCCTCCCAACTCTCTCTTAGAGATGAGCACTTACGCTTCTTTGTGTGAGGGATTTCTCGGCATTAGGCCAAGTTTGACCTTATTCCGGTACTATTTCCATGTCCGGAGAAATTCTATCACTGCCGGTGTTCCTTACATCACCGGTACTATTAGTTTTTCACTTAGACGCGAGCGCGCATACCACAAAATCCTGGCTAGTGACTCGGTCAAACAATGGCCAGCCACATTCTTTTATCATAGGGATATTTCGGCTCCCAGCAAAGCTACTACTTTGCCGGCTTTCATTGACGGAGCCGCCACAGCCCAACCGTCTTGGGACGAGGCTGCTCCGGCTCTCACCGACGATCTGATCGTCGCTAAGAGGCGGATCGAATACTTGATCAAACACAAAGGACTAAAGGGCCGATATCAGGATTGGCCTACCAACCTAATGGGCCTACCTATATAGCATAGTCAGTAATGCATATTCACTATTTAGTTGGTTATCTTTGTAACGAATGGCATTTTTCCCATTGACTCTCATTTCTGACAGTGTGTACTCCCACAGTGATAAAAGAGGCCGCCTTCCTTCCTTTTGGGGGCTGGCCCTCGGTATCACGTCGGATCCAGCCCCTTCAGTACCACGGAGACCGACTGATGCACTCCATCACGTCATCCAAGAAAGACTCCGTCCGCATCAGCCCCAGAGCCTACACCACGCAAGGCTACATAAGCCAGATAAAATGGTTGATAAGGGAGCAGATCGAGAGGAGGATCCCGGAGATTTCTCTAGATATGCATACGGCGGAAAACCCCGTAGTGTTGGTAAGCTCCTAACAGTAAACCTTTTCATGTGTTTCAATCTTTCAGTTACATTGCAATACTGATATGTTTTCTTCTTTTTAGCTTGGTGACCTCCCCGAGTCGGAATTTGCTCTGCTCGAAGGATATCCTCCAGAGTTTTCTTAAGAGACGGAGGTGGTACCATTGCCGGATGCTGCGCTCAAGAAGCGCAAAGCTCCGACAGTGGCTGTTGGCACAAAGGAGGTGCCCGTCGTGAAGAGGTAACTTCCATCACAACTTCCGCCTTTACACTTTACTCGATTTTCTTCCGAGATGTAATGTTTTTGGCTTTATTACATTCTCAGAGCTAAACAGCTCATCAGGGGCAAGGGAAGGGGATTTCTTCAAAGCCCCTGCGACAGACGAAGCTTACCATAGCTTCTCCTGCCGTGGCTCCTCCGACTCCTGCCCCTCAGCTTTCCGCAACGCCGGTGATAATTCCTTCTCGGGCTATCGCAGAAGATCCGGCTCCTTCCACGGAGCCTGCGATCCTTGAATCGCAAACTGACGTCACCATGGGTGAGTCAGGTTTACATAAGGGTGAACCCTCTTTGGGTAATGATCCCTCGGCAGAAATCTTCGCCAAAAACCTTATCAGCAATCCGGGACTTGCCATGTTTGGCCTGTCCCGGAAATCTGCTGAAGAGATCTAGCGGCTAGCCAGGAAATGCCTAGAGAAAACAAACTTATCTGCCAAAGAAGAAGCACAAGAATTAGAGGACGTCAAGCACTCTGATCTTCTTGAACAAGTGCGTCTTCCCAACGAGAGGATCAGGTCCCGGGAGCTTCCAACTGCTCCTCTGACCCCTCTGACTCTCGCTGAGAAGGTTGCAGTTGAAGTGAACACGAGTTTGGATAAACTCACTCGCGAACAATATGTAAGTCGGAATTCCAACTCTTGTTTTTCCTTTATTTCATATCACATCCTCTAGCCCCCAAGCATGAAGTAGGATAAATAATCCGGGTTTATGCTTCCTTAGGATGCCAAAGAACGAACTAGTGTAGCCCCCAAGGCTCGTGCTGATATTAGCAAAAATATTAGCCCGAGTCTTTAGTAGCTTTCTGACTTTGGGTATTCTGACTTACAGAAAGTATATTCCTATAACCAGGATTTGTTGAAGAATGTCTGCGATAAGCGGAGAGAGATCAAAGCTCTCCGACTTAAAAACGCTAAGCTAAAAGTTGCCAAGGATGAGGCCGAAGGTAAACATTCCGAGACTCAAACCTTGTCTTCCATGTTTTCATAGTCGAATTTTTGCTAAACTGTTGTTCTTTTTTGACTTACAGCGCTGGTAAAATAGTCCTCCGCCATGATTGAAGAGGCCAAGAACCTTAAGACTTTGGTGGTGGAGAACAAGGAGCTTCGCCAAGAGCTGGACCAGCTCAAGGCAGATCATGAAAAGAGCATTGCTCAAATCCTTGAGTCTTCCTCCATGGCTACTGATGAGCGTGATCGTAAGATTGCTACTCAAGATCAAAAAATCTCGGACCTCAATAATGAGCTTTGTAGAGAGAAGGACCTTTCTGAGGCGCTCCGGGCTGAAATCCATAGTCTTCGGGAAGAGAAGACCAAAATTGACGACGTCATTTTCGGTACGTTCCATCTGTCTGACTTGACTATTTTCTTCGACTTTTTTCAATGTCAGATTTTCTTTAATTGTCTTTGTTTACAGGTCCTCTGAACTTGACGGACTCCACCTCCTCTGAGCCCCGCACCCACCGGCTTACCCAAGTCGGTGACCTGCTTCATGACTTCCGACAATCCATTGAGGACATTGGCGAAGCTCTCAAGATTCCGGACATGCATAGCATGTCGGATTTTCAGGTGCGAGACAAGGCAAAGGAGATGCCGCAGCTCGTCCAGGATTGGAACATGTCCTACGCGTGAACCGCGTCGCATAACGCTCTCACCATGGTCATGAGCCACCATGGAAACATGGAAATATGGCAAGTGACCAGAGGGTACTACAAAGTAGATGAAGACGACCAGGAGCAAGATATCCAAGCCATCATGGACTGCTGCGCCGGATATGGGTGTCACGTGGCTGATTTGACCAGCTACGAGACCCCTTTCTTCACCCGTGTGGACACTCCACCTCCGCCTCCAGAAGATTCAGCAGAAGTTTCCAACGATGAACGCACCACTTCAGATGCGGACATCTCGGAACGATATCAAGGCGACGTATCCAGCGAGCCGACAGCTCCTTCCTCTCCTGCATCATAGAATCCCGAAAACATTTACGTTATTCTGAAAAACTTGATGGGCCTGTAAATATGCAGTACTATAATTTTGCTAGTGCTAAGCTTTTAATCTATTCAGCACTTTTGGCTTTTAAATTTTTGCGTGCCTGAAATGTTTACATAAGCACTTGTATTTTTTTCGTCTATACTTATCGTTTGTCTAGCTTTCCGCCTCGTCCCTTTTGTGAGCCGGCTAAACCTTCTGCCGGAAACTTTGCCGAGCAACGGAGCTCAATTGCTAAACCAGTTTAAACTCGGAAACAAAGACGGCTTCCAGTACCAACAATTCACTACTCGGAAAATGCCCGCATCCAGCAATCAGACAAATAACCAAAGTAAAGACTAGAAACTTTAGAGTTATACCCGAGGGTAGCTGTTTTAGAATCGGAAATCTAAACCAGAATGAACATGAGCATAAAGTACTTTCAAGCATTCTGGGATTTTCGACTATGACATGATCATTCGGAAATAAGATGGTAAAAACTTCTCAGAAAAACTTGAGGCAACCAAAACTTTTATTTCTCACAGAACATGTACATATATATGATTACAAAGAAGGATAAACTAAGAATAAAAGGGACATAGCTGAGCAATATTCCATGGTCTGCCTAACTCATCTGGATTTGTACTGCCTCCAGCTCTCTTTCTCTTCTTAGTAGCATGTCTTTCTTTGACTGGCCTCATGTCAGTTAAGTAGTACGATCCGTTGTGCAATACTCGACTAACTAAAAAGGGCCCTTCCCATACTGGGGAAAGTTTGTGTTTTCTTTATGTGCACAAGCCGGAGAACCAAATCACCTTTATTGAAAGATCTATTTCAGACTCTGTGGCTATGATACTTGCGTAACTTCTGCTGATAGGCTGTAGATCTCAATTCAGCAATGACGCGAACTTCTTCGACTAAGTCGAGATCGTTTTGTCGAGAAATCTCGGCATCCTCTTCAAAATACGCGGCCACTCTAGGAGAAGTATGAATTAAATCACTAGGAAAAACTGCTTCTGCGCCATAGACCAAGAAGAAAGGTGTGTATCCGGTTGCTATTTGGGGTTGTTCGTAAACTCCATACTACAGAGGGTAATTCCTCTGCCCAAGCCCCCGCAGCACGTCGTAGTGGTGCTTCGAGTCTCGGTTTTAGGCCTTGTAGTATTAAACCATTTGCTCTTTTGACTTGTCTGTTATCTTGTGGATGTGCGCGGACGCAATGTCAAGCCGGATATTTTGCTCCTTGCAGAATTCAGCCAATTCTCCCATAGAAAAGTTACTCCCGTTGTCCGTGATAATGCTATGTGGATAACCATACCGGATTATAACATCCTCGACAAATATTTTGGTTGTTGCTCCATCACAACTTGTGACGGGTTTAGCCTCAATCCATTTGGTGAATTTATCCACCATCACTAAGAGGTGAGTAAATCCACTTGGAGCTCGTTTAAAAGGTCCTACCATATCAAGCCCCTAGACTGCAAAAGGCCATGTTATAGGTATTGTTCGCAGCTGATTAGCCGGAACATGAGCTTGCTTGGCGTACTTTTGGCAGCCTTTGCACGTCTTGACTAATCGTTCGGCATCTGCCTGAGCTGTAAGCCAGAAAAATCCGTGTCTAAAAGCTTTTGCCACTAAAGATTTGGCTGCAGCATGGTGACCACACTCGCCTTCGTGGATTTCCCTTAAGATTTCCACTCCTTCTTCCGAAGATACGCAGCGCTGAAAAACCCCAAAACACTCCGTTTATAGAGCTCACCTTTAACTACGGTATAGGCTTTTGCTCGTCGGATGATCTTCCGGCTCAGCACCTCGTCTTCGGGTAATTTTCCATCTACCAGATAATCTAGGTAGGGTTGAGTCCAGATGGGAATTACGGCCAGAACTACTATTAGAGGTGATTCAGATTTGGCCAGATATTCCTCATCTACTCCCTTTATTGAGGGAACTTTGAGGTGCTCTAAAAAAGCGCCATCCGGGACTTCTTTCCGTGCAGAGCCTATCCGAGATAGTGCATCTGCTTCCTCATTTTCTGCTCGAGGGATGTGTTGAACCTCAAACCCTTCGAACGATTTAGATCGATCATCCATGACAGCTTTATATGCTGCCATGTGTTTATTTGCATTACAAATATCCGACACTTGTTGGGCAACAAGATCCGAATCTCCGTAACACATCAAACGTCGGATGCCAATATCCTTAGCAATCCGGATTCCATGCAACAGTGCTTCATACTCGGCAATATTGTTTGTCGCTATGAAGTGGATCTGCAACACGTATAAGAGTTTATCTCATTGGGGTGATTTGAGCACCACACCAGCCCCCGAGCCCCCATGAGCCTTAGACCCATCAAAGTAGAGGGTCCAATATTCTGACTCAGGGAGGGTCATATTTTCCTTCGTCTCTGTCCAATCAGCGACAAAGTCAGCAAGGATTTGGGATTTGATTGCTGTCCGGAGTTTATACTCAATATCGAAAGCTGAAAGCTCTATGCCCCATTTGGCGATGCGTCCTATGGCGTCACAGTTGTTAATTATATCTCTCATGGGAGCTGTGCTCACCACGGTAATTGGATGCTCCTGAAAATAGTGTCGTAACTTACGAGATGCTAAAAAAACACCATAAGCCAACTTTTGATAGTGCGGATACCGCTGTTTTGACTCTGTTAGGACCTCACTGACAAAGTAAGTCGGACGCTGCACCAGGTGTTCCTGATTTTTCTCTGGTCTCTCCACCACCATGACGATACTAACGACCTTATTTGTCGCAGCAAGATAGAGCAACATCGGTTCTTGAGGTTCCGGCGCTGCAAGGATAGGAGCAGATGAGAGTACTTTCTTCAGGTCTTGTAGTGCAGCTTCAGCTTCGTCAGTCCAAACAAAATCCTTGTTCTTTTTCAGGAGTTTGTATAATGGTGTGGCTCTTTCACCAAGCCGGCTTACAAATCGACTGACCGCAGTGATGCAGCCAGTTAATCTTTGTACGTCCTTCAGGCGAGTTGGCCTGGAAATATTGAGTATAGCCTTAATTTTATGTCATCTGGATTTGGTGATAACCGGAATATGCGTCGAGAAAATAGAGGAGTTCCGAGCCTGCCATAGAATCGATAACTTGATCAATTCTAGGCAGAGCGAACGGATCTTTTGGACAAGCCTTGTTCAAGGCAGTATAATCAACACACATCCTTAAATCGGTGGTTTCCTTTTTAGGGACCATTACAGGATTGGCCTACCACTCAGTGTGGATGACCTCTTCTATGAATCTGGCTAACTCGAACCGTGCTAGTTCCTTAGCTATTGCCTTACGCTTTTCATCGCTAAAACGTCGTAGGGACTGTTTGACGGGTTTAGCGTTCGGGTTTACATTTAAAGAGTGCTCGGCAAGTTCCCTAGGTACTCTGGTCATGTCAGATGGCTGCCATGCAAAGATATCTTGATTTGCTTGGAGGAACTTGACGAGCACGCTTTCCTATGCGCTACCTAGGCCTACGCCTATCTGGGTCACCTTGGAGGGGTCATCATCCTTCAATGGAGGTTTCTTCGTCTCTTTTGATGCCTTGAACTTTGGATTTGGCTTTGTCACCTCCTTCTTCGTTGCGGGCATCTCGGACGGATCTATGCTCTTCTTGATCTCCTGGTACTCCTGGGCGTGCAGCATGGCTTCAGCAAAGGCGGCATTTCCATCCTCGCACTCTTGTGCTTTCTTCGGGTCTCCCTGATGGTGATCACGCCGTTGGGACCTGTAATTTTCATCATATTATAAATGTAACACGGACGAGCCATAAAAGCCTAGTAAGCTGGACGTCCGAATATAGCGTGGTATGCACTCTTGAAAGAAAGTGCCTCTATCCGATAATTCTTCAGAGTTCCAAAGGTAACATCCAAAGTGATCTCTCCTAGGGAATGGGCTTGTCTTCCTGGGACAACGCCGTGAAAAATCACAATGCTGTGGTTTAGCTGGGTCTCCGAGATCTTCATCCAGCATAGCGTTTTGACATAGAGAATATTGATGCTGCTACCACCGTCCATGAGGGTATTGGAGAAACCATAACCGTCAATAAGTGGATTGATGATTAAGGCGTATTTTCCTTGCCTATGCAACTTAGGCGGATGATCAGCGCGGTCAAATGTGA
Source organism: Avena eriantha (assembly GCA_910589775.1). Classification (NCBI taxonomy): domain Eukaryota; kingdom Viridiplantae; phylum Streptophyta; class Magnoliopsida; order Poales; family Poaceae; genus Avena; species Avena eriantha. Next base: position 20,793 of record CAJUXJ010002296.1, read on the forward strand.
TTGCCACTTCCGACTAGTCCAGAAATTGGGGGACAGCCGGAACTGTTGCATTGAGCTCATGTAGAACTGCTTTCTTGACTTGCTGGTTGAGATCCAAGGAAGGTGACATAAATGTCTTTTTTGGTCGGAAAATTTTTCTTCCCTTCCGGCTTGGGATTTGAAGCGTCGGCTTCCTCCATGTCAGAATCTTCCTTGGTCTCCTTGTATTTTTTGGGATTTTTCTTTCCCTTCTTCCGCTTAGCTTTGTAGCCCGCGGTGTCATCTCTTTTGATGTCGTCATTGAAACGACATTCGGCATTGGTGTGGGACGAGCCCCCATTGGCGTCTAAGTGATGCACACATGGGTTATTGGCAATGTCGGCCCAAGAGTAGGATTTTCTTGGTTGCTGGTCTCCTCTACCTTGGACCCTTGAAGTCCCACGGCCACGCCCGCGGCCTCCGCCGCGTCCTCCTCATGCTCCAGACCCGAAAGTAGCAGTGACCACTGCTATTTCCGCGTTGGGTTTCTCTTCCGAGGTATTTTTGCACTTCTAAGCTTGTTGCTTTAGTTGTTTTGCCGATAGAGGCACAGCTAGGGCATTGAGCAATCCCTCTGCATCATCGTCGGCATCTGCATACTTGCTCGCTATTTCTATCATCTCTCCCAAATCAGTGACCTTGTCACACTTCAAGCGATGGCGCAGTAAACCAATTTGGAGTCCTGCGATGAAAGCTTCAATCGAAGTTTGATCGTTTACTCCTTCACATGAGTTCTTGGTGTTGATCCATCGTCCGAGGTAATCCCGGCAAGTTTCTCCGGCCTTCTAGGTGCAACGCTGTAGGTCTCCGATCGTACAGGGCCTCCGATATGTGCCTTTGAAATTCCGAAAGAACGCACTTTGCATGTCATACCAGTTGTGGATGGTGTTCTCCGGAAGTTCATTGAGCCCTGATCGTGCCGTCTTGCGCAACATAAGTGGGAGATATTAGGTTGCGACAAGGCTGTTTTCGCCTTTAGCGATGCAGCAAGCTTGGAAAAAATCCTATAGCCACGTATTTGGCCGAGCAATGCCGTCGTAGGCTTGGATATGCCTTGAGATAGCAAATCCTTCCGGGAATCTTGTAGCTCTGATGCATGGTCCGAAGCATTTTGGGCCCATGTAGATATCATCGTTTTCGTAGCGCCGCGCCTCTATGTTGGAGTTTATCCTGTGCCTTGCGTCGTTCGGGGATAGAGATCGTCCCGAATGTCGGCTGTGGCTGCGGTGCCTTGGAGCCGGACTTGGGATTCTGTCACCACCTCCTTCACCACGTCGTCCTCCTTGTCCCCCTTGAGAGCCGTTGTGATGACTGCTTGGTGGAGAGGGTGGGGCAGCTGAATTGTTTATGGCTGATCGCCGGCTTCTGTCCAGAGCGTCATTATTCCGGTTCCGAGGAGGGTCTTCACTACGACGAGCCCCCTGCCGGCTTGTGCCAGCATGGTTTTCGTCGTTCCTTCGTCCGTCGTTCCCACCATGGTGAGGGTCAGCCGGATGGCTTGCATGTCTAGGAGGTGGCATGTTTTGACGATCCTCCTCCTGATGTTTCTCTTTATCTTCTCCCCTTTGATCGTTAGACTCTCGTCGGGGAGGCTTCCTCGGATTCAGTGCAGCAATGGCCTATTTTTCGGCCGCTTGGGCGATGTTGCTCTATTCACGCGTAGTTCTGTGATGCTGTCCTGACGATCCGGTTCTTGAATAATTGTCATCCCGGTGTTCGGGGCGATGATACTGCTCCGGAACACGATGGGGTCTTACGTCAGCCCATGCCAGATCTGTGCGACATTGGTCGGAATCCGAGACCAGTTTTTGACTTCTGGACAAGGCGACCTTTTGCTACTCCAGTCCCTTGTTGAGTAGTTTGATTCCCAAACGGATCTCCTCCGGTCCTGGATTAGCCGATAGAATTTCTCGGGCCGCCACGGTATTCTGTACTGGGGTTGGATATACCCAATCTCCTTTGCTATCTTTCCGAGGCTTCCCCATCTCATCTCTGAAAAGGATGGCATGGATCTGCGGGAATTGGTTGTCATTGGTGTGACGCTTCCTGGTCTTCTGGTATTGCCTGGAATTGTACTTCCCCGCAGATGTTATGCGTTTCTTTTCCTCCTCAATGTTTTTGGATTCATCAAGGAGTACTTGACGACGCGCTTCTAGGGCCTGTGCCCTCTCGTCCAGTTCTTCCGCAGTAAGTTCTGCAGCTGTAGGAATAGGTGTGGTTAATGCAGCATCGATGAGTTTACGTGCACCTTCAGTGACCACGTGTCCATCCAACGATTCTTCTTTTTTTGGCTCGTCTTGTAGGGTCCGCAGCATAGAAAACAAAAAAATTCCTACGATGAGAACTATACAGCAAGATCTATCTACTAGATACAGAGCAACGGGTGGACATACATCCATGGAGAACTTACCCTCGAAGACAACGAGTTTTGTTAACGAGTAGGAACTCGTGGTTGATGTAGTCGTACGCTTGCCGATCTCAAGATCGTGTGGAAGTCCGAGCGCCGCAAAACAGCAGCGCATCCGTCCTCACACACACGTTCCAGCCACCGGACAACCTCCACCTCCTCGCTCCAGCGAATCAGCAGAAGCATCAACTCCTTCCAGACGCAAGGCCACCTGGAACATGTATCTCGCTAATTCGAGACCATGGGGGAATATCTAGAGGGGGAGAGAGATCCTTCACGAGGAGGTGTGAGTGAGAAGTGAGGAGAGGGGGGCCTTTTATAGGAGGAGGGGAGGGTACCCCTCCTTCACGGCCGGTGCATGGGGGAGGTGACCCTTCACCTCCTCCATTCATGTGGTGGTAACCCCTCCACATTAAAATGCCTCTTCACATTCCCTTTTAAAGTCTCCACTTTAAATGCATTAAATTTCTCCAAATTTAATGCTCTCTCATTTAATAAAACTCTTTTATTTATTTTATTCAGAATTTTGTTAATTACTTTAATTAACAAACATTCACATAAAACCCCTTGCAACATTTCAATATTACATGCAGAACCACTTTCTGCAATTTCACCCGAAACAATTCCGGTTTCTATCGAAACAATTCATGTTTCTATCGAAACATTTCCTGCGCTTTGCAAACCTTTTGTCTGGAACATATGTGCTCCTAAATGGTGTCTGGCAACCCTTAAGTGTGTCACCCTATGGTTCGCGAATAATGCAGACATGGTTGAGACTCCTCTCAGATCAATAATCAGAAGCGGGACCTAGAGATCCATACTGACTCCTGCATATTCAACGATGACTTCTGTGATCGTGAGAACCTTTAACGTCAGCAATTTAATCCCTTTGTCTCATGATATAATACATGTCTGAGATTCGATCATCGGTATCCAAATACCTAGTTTGATCTCGTTACCGACATGCACTCTTTTCTCGTTCCCGTGATATAACATTCTAGTGATCACATCACTTACTTGCAAGCTATCTTAATGTGATATCACCAAGAGGGCCCAGAGTATATCTATCCGTCATCTGGATTGACAAATTCCACTCTTGATCCATGAGCCTCAACATAACACCTTCGTAGTACTGAACCCATCTTTATAGTCACCCTGTTACGGTGTGACGTTTGATGTTATCAAGATACTCTTCCGGTGTTAGCAATTAACATGATCTCATGGTCTAAGGACTAAGACTACTTTGTATGATGTTATAGCAATATAAACATAATGACTTGATCGTAATGCTATACTTCGGATGAATGTTCATCACATCATTTCACAAATGCTGTGACCTTGTTATTAACAACATCCAATGTCCATGATCAGGAAACTTTGATCATCTTGTTAATCAACAAGCTAGTCTATAAGAGAGGCATAACTAGGAACCCTTTTTGTTTATTAAACACACATGTATTGATGTTTCCTATCAATACAATTATGGCATGCAAAATAAACATCTATCATATACAAGAAATATATAATAACAACTTTATTATTGCCTCTCAGGGCATATTTCCTTCACGTCTGGGATAAGTGCTCCATCCGAGTCTTCTTTGTATTCCTCGGCAATCACCTCTTCTGCCAGAGGGTCTTTTGCCGGGGTCTTGTTCTTCTTGTTCTTCTTCTTTGTCTTCTTGGTAGCGCCGGTAGCAAAGATGGATTTGGGTCTGTTTCCCGGAGTCAAGCTCTGATCGGTACTTTCAGACATCTGAACTTCGGGATCATCTCCGACGTCCATGTCATCCAGCGCTTTGGGAGAGTGTTCCCCGGATCCTTCATCCATGGCTTCTCCTTCTTCTGTAGCTTTGGAGTTATACTCCTCTTCATATTCCACGGAGAACTTTTGGAAGTCCGCTAACGTCATCGATTCATCCGAGGATGCGGGTACGTCGGTGTTTTCCCCAGCATCGGTAGAGCCAGATCCGGATCCAACATATCCGACGAAGTGTGACGCGTTCCTCTTGAGGTACCTGCGGCTTTCGCGATCAGCCATGTCGAATATTTTGATGGTCTCGAGAATTGCATCCGCGCTTGCTCCTTGCAGCATCATACTTCGCAGTGTGTACCTCAGGAAAGGCATGTCTGTCCCAGCGTCATCAGAGTCGGAATCAGTGTCGTTGACTAGCTCCTCCTGAATTTCGACTTCCACGGGTGGGTGGATCTGGGCTCCGGCTTCTTGCTGACTCGTAGTTGATGTAGAGCTCCTTGGGAACCCCAAGAGGAAGGTATGATGAGCATAACAGTAAGTTTTCCCTCAGTTATGAAACCAAGGTTTAATCGAACCAGTAGGAGCAAGGAAACACCCCAAAGGTGTTACTAGCTGAGCTTTGGCAGGGCGCACTACCAGTGCTAGTAGCAACGTGGAGACCTACACAACACAACCACAGAACTTTGTCCCCAACTTGCGATGAGGTTGTCAATCTCACCGTGTTTTGCGGAAAACAAAGGATTAAACGTATCTAATGGAAAGAAGTAAAAGTTTGCAGAAAGTAAACACAAAGTAGTAAAAGATTGTAGATTGTATGTAAAGTAAAAGGACCGAAATCCATAGTTCACTAGAGGTGGCTCTCCTTACATAGATAACATGCTGGGTGAACAAATTACAATGGGGCAATTGACAAACACCGAGAAAGAAATACATGCATATATTAATCATCTTGACTCCTCTGAGACTTGATTGGGCATTACAACATAATACACAGACCGCCATCCAACTGCATCTATGACTAATAATCCACCTTCAGGTTATCATCCGAACCCCCTCTAGTATTAAGTTGCAAGCAACAGATTATTGCTTTACGAACTGCGTGTAAAGTAAACAATATGATTGTTCTATGAACAAAGGATTGTTGTTTTCTCCCTAGTAGCAACAGCACATATAGTACCTTAGAGATTTCTGTCACTTCCCCAGATTACTAGAGGCATGAGCCCACTATCGAGCATAAATACTAACTCTTGGAGTTGCTAGCATCTACTTGGCCAAGATAGCTACTAACAACGGAAAGCATGCAAGATCTCAAATAACAAAGACATGATAGAATCAATAATCAATCTGAAATAGCATCTCAATATCCATCGGATCCCCGCAAACACAACATGTATGACTTACAAATAGATGATCTTGATCATGAACGGAGCTCACAAGATCTAAACATGAAAGCATAAAGTAGGAGAAACCAGCCATCTAGCTACTACATGGATCCGTTCTCCAAGGATGAACTACTCACGCATCACACCAGAGGCTTGCATGGTGATGATGAAGGCCTCCAGGGTGAATTCCCCTCTTCGACAGGGTGCCGAGAAGAGCTTCAGATCCCTCCCGATCTAGGGATGGAGATGACGGCGGCTACAGACTCTTTCGTGGATTTTTGATCGAGTACTTAGGGTTTTCGTCCCGAGGGCAACTTATAGGCGGAAGGAGAGGCCGAGGGGGTGCCAGGACTGGCCTCACCACCCCCTGGCACGGGCCAGGCTGGGCCGCGTGGCCAGGTGGTGTGGTGGCCCCCTGGTCCCTCTCCGTCTTGTATTCTGGCACTTGATCCCTTCCGGAAAAATATGCACTTTGGCTTTTGTCCCGTCCAATTCCGACAATATTCATTTTCTGACTTTCCTGGAACCAAAAACAGTAGAAAACAGGTAGCTGGCACTGTGGCTCTTGTTAATAGGTTAGTCCAAGAAATCATATGAAAAGTACTCCAAAGTTGGAACAAAACACAAGAAAGTGGATAAAACCAAGCATGGAACATCAAAAATTATAGATACATTTGCAATGTATCAACATCCCCAAGCTTAACTCCTGCTCGTCCTCGAGTAGGTAAGTGATAAAAAGAAATAATTTTTGAGGTGACATGCACCATCAAAGACTTGATCAAAGTATTTGCAAAACTCAAAGCTGGGATCATAGTACTTCAATCATAACATGAAAGACAAAGTTCTAGCAATAGGCAAAGAAACTATGATGCAACATAAAAAGGTACAAACAAAAGATTCATGAATAACATGCCTTGCGAGATGTTTGTTTGTTTCACATAAAGAAAACATAGCATAATAGTATTCAGCTTGTCCCTTAATAGAGTAGCAAATATAAATGCATAGGACACCTTCAAAGTTCATAAGAGTGACTAGATACAATAGTTTAAAACAAGCAATATCAAGTTATGCATCAATCAACTAGTCTTGGGACAATGCACATAGAACTAAGAATGGCCACTATGCTCTCAATGTAGGTGCATAAAGATAGAAGGTGGAGACTCAATATAATGGTCGAAGAAAAGCCTTTTGTAAAAGGAAGTAGGGATTCAAGTCTCATAAAGAGCTTCCAAAAATTATGGTACTTGTAGTTTTCAGCTCTCATTGCCCCTATCATAAGCATCTTGAAAGTGGTTAAGGTTAAAGTGACACAACTAAGAGGATATGGTTGACAAGTTATAAGTTGAAATCTCATGCCCCTTATGAGTACCGATCCTCATGCTACTCAACTTCAGTCACGAGCAAGCTCTTGTCATTGTAAATATATGCGTATCATTGAGAACCGCCAATGGGGTACCCCTTGCACATGACACAGGAGCTATCCCATAATCAAATGACAAGGCAAGCAGACAATGAGCATCTCACCGATCTTTTTATTTGCTATTTTCATAGGTTTTTACTGAGGATGCTTCATAGAGTGCTCATTATGGTGATGCTGCAAGTTTCCACCATGATTAGGCATGGCTTAGGCTAGCGTCCCAGGCAATTCTCTAACACACATACAAACTCCATGATCTTACAAGTTCCACATTTATTTCACAAACCACACATGGATCCACCAGTGTTCATTGCATGTGTGTTCTTTCCACAAACCACACATGGATCCACCAGAGTCATTGCATGTGTGTTTTTTTCACAAACCACACATGGATCAACAAATGGCATTGCATGTGTGTTCTTTCCACAAACCACACATGGATCAACCAATGTTCATTGCATGTGTGTTCTTTCCACAAACCACACATGGATCCACCAGAGTCATTGCATGTGTGTTTTTTTCACAAACCACACATGGATCAACCAATGGCATTGCATGTGTGTTCTTTCCACAAACCACACATGGATCAACCAATGGCATTGCATGTGTGTTCTTTCCACAAACCACACATGGATCCACCAGAGTCATTGCATGTTTGTTCTTTCCACAAACCACATATGGATCAACTAGTGTCATTGCATGTGCGTTCTTTCCACAAACCACATATGGTTCAACTAGTGGTCATTGCATGTGTGTTCTTTCCACAAACCACATATGGATCCACTAGAGTCATTGCATGTGTGTTCTTTCCACAAACCACATATGGATCAACCAGTGGCATTGCATGTGTCTTCTGTTCGCAAACCACATATGGATCCACCAGGGTTCACTGCATGTGTGTTCTTTCCACAAACCACTGATGGATCCACAAGTGGTCATTGCATGTGTGTTCTTTCCACAAACCACACATGGATCCACCAGAGTCATTGCATGTGTGTTCTTTCTACAGACCACATATGGATAAACCAGTGGCATTGCATGTGTGTTCTTTCCACAAACCACACGTGGATCCACCAGTGTTCATTGCATGTGTGTTCATTCCACAAACCACACATGGATCCACCAATGTTCATTGTCTGTGTGTTCTTTGCACAAACCACATATGGATCCACCAATGTCATTGCATGTGTGTTCTTTTTGACAAACCACACATGCATCAACCAATGGCATTGCATGTGTGTTCTTTCCACAAACCACATATGGATCCACCAATGTCATTGCATGTCGGTTCTTTTCCATAAACCACACATGGATCCACCAATGGCATTGCATGTGTGTTCTTTCCACAAACCACATATAGATCCACGAGAGTCAGTGCATGTGTGTTCTTTTCACAAACCACACATGGATCAACCAATGGCATTGCATGTGTGTTCTTTCCACAAACCACAAATGGATCCACCAGTGTTCATTGCATGTGTGTTCTTTCCACAAACCACACATGGATCCACCAGAGTCATTGCATGTGTATTCTTTTCACAAACCATACATGGATCAACCAATGGCATTACATGTGTGTTCTTTCCAAAAACCACACATTGATCCACTAGAGTCATTGCATGTGTGTTATTTGCACAAACACATATGGATTAACTAATGGCATTGCATGCGTGTTCTTTCCACAAACCACACATGGATCCACCAGTGTTCATTGCATGTGTGTTCTTTCCGCAAACCACACATGGATCCACCAGAGTCATTGCATGTGTGTTTTTTCACAAACCACATATGGATCAACCAATGGCATTGCATGTGTGTTCTTTCCACAAACCACACATGGATCAACCAATGGCATTGCATGTGTGTTCTTTCCACAAACCACACATGGATCCACCCGAGTCATTGCATGTTTGTTCTTTCCACAAACCACATATGGATCAACTAGTGTCATTGCATGTGCGTTCTTTCCACAAACCACATATGGATCAACTAGTGGTCATTGCATGTGTGTTCTTTCCACAAACCACATATCGAACCACTAGAGTCATTGCATGTGTGTTCTTTCCACAAACCACATATGGATCAACTAGTGGCATTGCATGTGTCTTCTGTTCACAAACCACATATGGATCCACCAGTGTTCACTGCATGTGTGTTCTTTCCACAAACCACAGATGGATCCACAAGTGGTCATTGCATGTGTGTTCTTTCTACAAACCACACATGGATCCACCAGAGTCATTGCATGTGTGTTCTTTCTACAGACCACATATGGATAAACTAGTGGCATTGCATGTGTGTTCTTTCCACAAACCACACGTGGATCCACCAGTGTTCATTGCATGTGTGTTCATTCCACAAACCACACATGGATCCACCAATGTTCATTGTCTATGTGTTCTTTCCACAAACCACATATGGATCCACCAATGTTATTGCATGTGTGTTCTTTTTGGCAAACCACACATGCATCAACCAATGGCATTGCATGTGTGTTCTTTCCACAAACCACATATGGATCCACCAATGTCATTGCATGTCGGTTCTTTTCCATAAACCACACATGGATCCACCAATGGCATTGCATGTGTGTTCTTTCCACAAACCACATATAGATCCATGAGAGTCAGTGCATGTGTGTTCTTTTCACAAACCACACATGGATCAACCAATGGCATGGCATGTGTGTTCTTTCCACAAACCACAAATGGATCCACCAGTGTTCATTGCATGTGTGTCCTTTCCACAAACCACACATGGATCCACCAGAGTCATTGCATGTGTGTTACTTTCACAAACCACACATGGATCAACCAATGGCATTACATGTGTGTTCTTTCCACAAACCACACATTGATCCACTAGAGTCATTGCATGTGTGTTATTTGCACAAACACATATGGATTAACTAATGGCATTGCATGCGTATTCTTTCCACAAACCACACACGGATCCACCAGTGTTCATTGCATGTGTGTTGTTTCCGCAAACCACACATGGATCCACCAGAGTAGTTGCATGTGTGTTTTTTCACAAACCACATATGGATCAACCATTGGCATTGCATGTGTGTTCTTTCCACAAACCACACATGGATCAACCAATGGCATTGCATGTGTGTTCTTTCCACAAACCACACATGGATCCACCCGAGTCATTGCATGTTTGTTCTTTCCACAAACCACATATGGATCAACTAGTGTCATTGCATGTGCGTTCTTTCCACAAACCACATATGGATCAACTAGTGGTCATTGCATGTGTGTTCTTTGCACAAACCACATATCGATCCACTAGAGTCATTGCATGTGTGTTCTTTCCACAAACCACATATGGATCAACTAGTGGCATTGCATGTGTCTTCTGTTCACAAACCACATATGGATCCACCAGTGTTCACTGCATGTGTGTTCTTTCCACAAACCACACATGGATCCACAAGTGTTCATTGCATGTGTGTTCTTTCCACAAACCACACATGGATCCACCAGAGTCAGCATGTGTGTTCTTTCTACAGACCACATATGGATAAACCAGTGGCATTGCATGTGTGTTCTTTCCACAAACCACACGTGGATCCACCAGTGTTCATTGCATGTGTGTTCTTTCCACAAACCACACATGGATCCACAAGTGTTCATTGCACGTGTGTTCTTTCCACAAACCACACATGGATCCACCAGAGTTATTGGATGTGTGTTCTTTTCACAAAGCACACATGGATCAACCAATGACATTGCATGTGTGTTCTTTCCACAAACCACACATGGATCAACCAATGATATTGCATGTGTGTTCTTTCCACAAACCACATATGGATCAACCAGTGGCATTGCATGTGTCTTCCGTTCACAAACCACATATGGATCCACCAGTGTTCACTGCATGTGTGTTCTTTCCACAAACCAAAGATGGATCCACAAGTGGTCATTGCATGTGTTTTCTTTCCACAAACCACATATGGATCCACTAGAGTCATTGCATGTGTGTTCTTTCCACAAACCACATATGGATCAACCAGTGGCATTGCATGTGTGTTCTGTTCACAAACCACATATGAATCCACCAGTGTTCACCGCATGTGTGTTCTTTCCACAAACCACACATGGATACACCAGTATTCATTACATGTGTGTTCTTTCCACAAACCACACTTGGATCCACCAGAGTCATTGCATGTGTCTTCTTTTCACAAACCACACATGGATCAACCAATGGTATTGCATGTGTGTTCTTTCCACAAACCACACATGGATCCACTAGAGTTATTGCATGTGTGTTCTTTTCACAAACCACATATGTATTAACCAATGGCATTTCATGTGTTTTCTTTCCACAAACCACACATGGATCCACCAGAGTCATTGCATGTGTGTTCTTTCGACAAACCACATATGGATCAACCAGTGGCATTCAATGTGTGTTCTTTCCACAAACCACACATGGATCCACCACTGTTCATTGAATGTGTGTTCTTTCCACAAACCACATATGGATCCACCAGTGTTCATTGCATGTGTGTTCTTTCCACAAACCACATATGGATCCACAAGAGGCATTGCATGCGTGTTCTTTTCACAAACAACACATGGATCAACCAATGGCATTGCATGTGTGTTCTTTACACAAACCACACATGGATCCGCTAGTGTTTATTGCATGTGTGTTCTTTCCAACAACCACACATGGATCCACCAATGTTCATTGTCTGTGTGTTCTTTCCACAAACCACATATGGATCCACGAGAGTCATTGCATGTGTGTTATTTTCACAAACCACACATGGATCAACCAATGGCATTGCATGTGTGTTCTTTCCACAAACCACAAATGGATCCACCAGTGTTCATAGCATGTGTGTTCTTTCCACAAACCACACATGGATCCACCAGAGTCATTGCATGTCTGTTCTTTTCACAAACCACACATGGATCAACCAATGGCATTACATGTGTGTTCTTTCCACAAACCACACATTGATCCACTAGAGTCATTGCATGTGTGTTATTTGCATTACCACATATGGATTAACCAATGGCATTGCATGCGTATTCTTTCCACAAACCACACATGGATCCACCAGTGTTCATTGCATGTGTGTTCTTTCCACAAACCACACATGGATCCACCAGAGTCATTGCATGTGT